>JAFFST010049624.1:187686-199665 GCA_022414735.1 Noturus placidus
TTACTCGAATTTCCCCCTGGGGGATCAACAAAGTATCTATCTATCTATCTATCTATCTATCTATCTATCTATCTATCTATCTATCTATCTATCTATCTATCTACTCTGGTTTTCTCTCTCTCACACACACACACACACACACACACACACACACACACACACAAACATACACCAATCAGGAGCAACTTGGGGTTCAGTGTCTTGCCCAAGGACACTTCGGCATGTGGAGTCATGTGGGTTGGGAATCGAACCGCCAACCCTACGATTAGCGTACAACCCGCTCTACCACCTAAACCACAGCTGCCCAATGTTAAAATAATACAAATAATCCATCCATCCTCTACCGCTTACTCCTTTATCAGGGTCACGGGGAACCTGGAGCCTATCCCAGGGGGCATCAGGCACAAGGCGGGGTACACCCTGGACAGGGTGCCAGTCCATCACAGGGCAAATTCACAGACACACTCACACACCCATTCATACACTACGGACACTTTGAGACATGCCAATCAGCCTACAATGCATGTCTTTGAACTGGGGGAGGAAACCGGAGTACCCGGAGGAAACCCCCGACACACGGGGAGAACATGCAATACAATACAAATAATACAAATAATGTTGTTCCTAATATACTAATGATGTTTCATTGAACTAAGGAATTGCTACTTGAGGAAAGAAAATAACTTTTCTTACTCAAGCCTATGGAGAAATGGAGAAAATACAATATTCCTTCCTGGTGTAGCCTTATCACGACATAACGTTAGATCCCACATGTCACTTCAAAAGGTGTGGAATTTGGGTGTGTGTGTGTCTTTTCCAGTGCCGTGATCTCTCAGTGCCTCAAACAGCTGCATAAACAGCACTAAATCCTGGGCAGACTCTCAGCCCGGCTGGGGGTCACTGTAAGGTCCGTCTCTTCTTTCCTTTTCCCTTCCTCCACAAGTTTGCTCTACTTGTTCTCAGCTTGCTGTATCTCTTTCTTTGTTTCTCCAGTGATTTTCTATAGGCTTTACCCTGTATAAATAGTAAAAGAAAGATTGATAATGAGAACAACCTGAACAGAATTAGAAATTGGTACAAATGCAAATAGTTCAGGGTGGACTTTGTCTTATACAAATTAAGTGAGAAAGGGTATAACCCTAACCTTGATCTTAATCCTTTTTATTTATATATTTATTTATTTTTTATACAAATTGAGTTCTGTAATTGTTTCAAATTTGCAAGTATGAGAACAGGTGGATAAGAGATAAAAAATTTGCATGCTCCTTGTCAGGCAGGTATCTTTACAATATATTTAACAATATTAGTCTTTGTGTTGAAACTGGAGGCATGGGTGGCTCTTGGAGAAGCATGAGCTAAAATCCTGATTCATGACTCAGGAATTCAATGCAAAAATAAATTCACAACTCTCCATTATGCATTCCTGTTAAGAGCTTCCAAATAGTTGGTTTACCCCATTCTCATTGATGCTTTCTGACAAAACAAGTAAACTTCTGAGTGACGTGGGTCTCTATTGTACGTGTTTACGTTATACGCTGGAGCTGTCTCTCTGGTGATGGATCTGTTGTTTAGCAGCCCGAGGCAGTTTCCTCTCCACAGACCGGTGAGAGAAGGCTCTGCTCTCAAAGGGCTATTTCGATTTCGTCCTGCCTGTGTGCAGGTTTGAAGTTTGGGAGGGGGCTCTCAGGGCCTTATTGCAATACATGGTGAGGGTGGATTGAGTGTTATTGCAGGAATGTAGAGCATCCCGCCACATCATGTGAGCCACGCAGACCAGGGGAACCCCCTTGCAAACTCTTACAAGGCTTCTTCAAACGCTAACAGAGCGTTCATTTTGAACTATCTGGCAACTGATCAGGGGGCCTCTGGAGAATGTTTTAGGAGAATTAGGAATCAGACTGGGATGTTGATCTTCAGCGAGTGTAAAAGGTTCAGTTATTCCCACAGTTTGTAAAGAATTGGCTACCTTGGCATGCTGGAGCAAGGTGTCTTATCTCAGTTTATCTGATGGCACTGATCTGATTATGCAGTGTTTGTTGAGAACAGCACCACTTTGCTTGTTTTTTTACTCATGTGTCCTCTTGGCTCTCAGCATAGCCTGCAGTGTTTGCGCTTTGCAGATGAGCATGCTCACCTATCTGACAAATCTGCATCAATGCTGGCAGGGATTTTTTTTAAACCATTGGTGTCTACAAGACAAGAAACACAGGAGTGTTTGCATTGCTCTAGAGCCCTCCTCAAGGTACCCTGCTGGATCAACAGAGAAACAAGACCCCTGGCTCGGAGCTCTTGACCCTGTTCTGGCTCCTGCCTGGCTGAATCTGAAGCTGCCCACTGGAGTTTTAGCTGTCAGCAAGATACTATCTAACAGGCTGCTTTTTGAAAGAAGGGCTTGAAATGGCTCTGAGACATTTGGGAAATGTGTATTGAACTCCATGGGACATGGCAGCCATGACGGGAATGCTTAATTGTTGCTGAGTGATTTTTTTTTCTCTTGCAGCTGAACAAAGTTCAGTCATTGCAGCCAATTTCCTGTCAGAATTTGTTTTCTTTTGATATTCCGCACCACTGTCCTCTCGCAGCACCATCTCACTTTTCTCGGTCTCTCTGTAACTTTTTCACTCCTTTATCCCTTCTTTCTCACACTCCTATATGTATTTACTGTCATTCCGCACCATTTGGCCATTTTGTTTCCATTTTAGAGGCTCATCAAATCAACACCTTGCTTCCTGAGCTTTTGACTTAGCTTTTGTGCAAAATCCTCACAATCATTGCCCATACAATGCCATCAATTTTCAGCTAAGTACCTCATATCAAAGCTGCAACAGGCTTGTGTTCCATTTCATGTGTTTCTTAGTAAAAAAAATGAAACCCCAAACTGTCGGCTGTCGCAGCAAAACAAGAAGCAGCAGGAAATTTGGAGAAATAAAGCAGGAATCTCTTAATCTCTTGTCCAAGTAAGAGGGGATTAAAATGCCCCCTAGGGCCTCACAGCGGGGCCTCCCCCATCACCCCCTAAAACCAGGCTCAATGGCACGCCAGGCTGAACACGACCCCGCTGGCCTTTGCTGGCCCAGCCCCACTCTTTGGAGCAGGTCCTGAGCCCTGTCAGTTCACCCTTTTGTTGCTTGAATTAACCCCCTCTGCATCTCAAAGACCCTCCTTTTCCTCTCCTGCATTCTGCCCCCATTCCTGGTTTCTCCAGCTCGTTCATCCCCCTGATTATCCTCACACACCCCCATCTTCTTCACCCTAAATGTGTCCTAATCACTGTTTCTTCTCACCAGCTGCTGTTTACTCACCAAGTACATTTGCTACACATTAAACATTCCTCAGTAGGAATGTTTAGCAATGCTCCCTCACAGCTTCAGGGTCCTGAGCTCGAGTTACTGTGAGGTGTTTCACATGTTCTTCTCATTTTCATGTGGGTTTATTCCAGGTTCTCCAGTTTTATTCCAACTCCTAAAAACATGACAGTAAACTGGCATACCATCCATGGTGATTACCTGCCTTGCACCCAGAGCTCCTGGCATAGACTCTGAATTCACCACATCTCTGACCAGGATAAAGCGGTTACTGAAGATGAACGAATGAATAAACATTCCTCAATTCTGTTGAGTGACATGTTATAATACCCATACCACACTACTCGAACAGAACCATGTATGATATGCCATGTTTGAGTTGTTTACGGCCTTTCTTCCACATCTTAAAACCAGCTTTAAAAAGCAATTCTAATCCCTTTTTGATGTATTGTCTGCAATAAAATTAAACATGAACTCAGAGCACTACCATTACACAGATTTTCACTATTGTTCAAAGTTGGGAAATATATCAGTCTTTCTCTCCATTATTACATTGAGAAATAACAGTGAGTTGGGTGTGAAAGGGAGCAAGCATAGAGCACAGATAGTGAAATATATCTGTCTGAGGAGTTCCCTTAGAAAATGTCTTCCTTTATAACCAGGAGTGAGAATAAACTAAATATAATCAGCATACCATGGTGAAAAATTGCAGCTGGAAAGGCACCTCTGCATTTATATTCCTACTTTTAGTTCAACACTCACTAATTTAAAAGTCTCAAATATTTATAATATGCAGCTAATCTGTTTTTTTTTTTAAGTCATAATACCCAGAATCATGCCTTGATCTCTGTCTATGGACTGGATATACAGCATAATGGCCTTTATTTTAACTGATGTAGGCTAGTATTTATTTTTTAAATAAATATCAATGTCAAAATTATTTAATTCACAAAGCACTGTTTTGGTTGCATTTAAATGAACTTTAAGCACAGGAGGTCATTAATGAAATTTATTTTAAAAGGAAACTGTCAAAAGAAAGAAAACATCGAAATGAGAACATATGAGAAAACATTTTGTTCATAAGATAAGGGAAAAGAACATGCAGCTAGCTTGCTGCTTATCAGATGGTAATATTTCAAGTATTGGTGTTGATATTCTGACAGTTTTGGTTTAAATTACTTAAGCCTTTGTATTATTAGTTCCCAATCAAATGCCTGTCTCAGAGCATAATTAGTACACACCACTAATAGACTTCTTATATAAACCACATTATACTCTTGAAACATTTCTGACTACAAATATAACTATTATCACACTGAAGTTTCACGATAATTATGGAAAAATCTTTGAACAACGGGTTTGCCAAGAGAGACATGAGGTTCTCTCTCAACAGCAACATTACACTAATGATTCAGCCCTGCAGCATTAAGATCTCTGAATGCTTCTACGAAACATGTCTGAAGACTGGCTCCATGATCCAGCTGATAGTATCTTACGGTTAATGCGATGGCTGATAGTTTGCAGTTCCATATGAGGTTAAGAATGGGGCTCATGTAGGGCTCTCTGAAGCACTGGAACTCAGGCACAGCACTTAAAAAGATATCCATAGAAAGCTTGTGTGTTGTGTAAGAGAGCAGGAATACTTGACAGCCACTGCGATATAGTAGTAATCATTTAGCTTTAATATAGGATACATCCTAGCAAACTGAACTGTCTCGGTATTACACAGTATATTAGTTTAGATGGAATGAATGCTGTTGATTTTTTGTGAGTTTTGATAGGATTTCATTGAAGAGTATTTACAAGTATTTATCTTATTTATTTATTTTATACACATCAAAGACATTTGGATTTGAGGTCAAAATATGGATGTGAGACAAGAGTATAGGATTTCAGCTTTTATTTCCTGGTATTTACATTTAGATGTGTTAAACAACATAAAACATAAAAATATGTGGTTGGATAACTGCATCAATCCTGTGACTCAGTATCATCACCAATTTGTTGGTTTCTTCTTTTTTTGATGCTTTTCCAGGTTCTTACCGCAGCCTCTTTCAGTTGTTGTTTGTTTTGTGGTGTTTCTCCCTTCAGTCTCCTCTTCAGGAGATGAACAATCATGCCCAATTTGGGTTTATTGATTGATATGGTCAGTCTAAAACCTTCCACTTTTCCCCCGATGAAGTCCTTTGTTGTGTGGGCAGTGTGTTGGGTCATTGTCTTGCTGCATGATGAAGTCCCTCTCAATTAATTTTGATGAATTTCTGTGTAAATTGGCAAACAAAATGTTCCTGTAGATTTCTGAATTCATCCATGAATCATTCTGCTACCATCATGAGTTACATCATCATTAAAGATTAGTGACCCTGTTCCAGAAGCAGCCGTGCGAGCCTAAGCCATAACACTACCTTCACCATTTTTTACAGATGAGCTTGTATCTTTTGGATCATGAGCAGATCCTTTCTTTCTCCACACTTTGGCCTTTTCATCTCTTTGGTAGAGGTTAATATTGATTCCAGGACTTTTGTGAGTCATTTCTGTATTCCTTTGTGAATTCCAATCTGGCTTTCTGATTCTTACTGCTGATGAGTGGTTTGCATCTTGTGGCTATATTTTTGCTCTTGAAGTCATCTTCCAATAATGTACTGTGTTACCTTCACCCCTGCCATGTGAAGGTCGTTGGTGATGTCACTGACTGTTGTTTGTGCGGTTTCCTTCACCACTCTCACAATGTTTTTGTCAGCTGTTATTATCTGTTTCTCAGTGGTTTCTTTCTTTTTCAGGACATTCCAAATTGTTGTTTTGGCTATGCCTAATGTTTGTGCAATGCCTCTGATTGATTTTCTCATGTTTCTCAGCTTCTAAATGGCTTACCAGTTTTGCCATAGTTTCTCAAACAGATTGAGATCTTGTCTTTGACTGGGCCATTCTAATGCATTCAGGTTCCCGGTGTTGAACCCCTCCAGGGTAGGTTAGCTATATGTTTACAGTCATTGTCCTTTCGTAAGATGAACCCCTGACCAAGTCTCAAGTTTCTTGTAGAATACACTGCAAAAAAAGATCACTGAATTTACTTAATTCAAATACATACTTTGGGTCCATTTCATTGAATTGAGTTACAATAACACAATTTGTTTTTGTGCATCCAGTATGATTTGATCAAGCCTGCACACTCACTCAAGATGAAGACCAAGTCTAGGTCACTGGTATTGTTAGACATTGACATTTCCTGCTGTGATATTGTACTGTGCTTGTTTTAATTACATTCATTTTAATACTACAGTCTTTCTTCCTGGCAACATCCTCACTAGATTTCGTAACATAATTGGGTCACGTTAATACAATGTGATCATGTTCACTCTACATAACTGAACCAAGTAATTAGAAACTTGTTTATATAAAAATTTGTATAAGCAAGTAAAACTGACTGACTACATAGTCCCTTTTTGTCAGTGTAGAGGAAGTGTTGTTCCAGGATTGCCCTGTATTTGTTTCCTTCAACTTGCCCTCATCTTTGACCAGTTTCCCAGTTCCTGCTGAAGAAAAGCATCACCATAATGTGATGCTACCACCATCATGCTTCACTGTGTGGATGGGGTTCTCAGAGTGGTGAGAAGTGTTGGGTTTCTGTCAAACATAGCTCTTTATGCAAATGTAAAAAAAATCCATTTTGATCTCATCTGACCAGAGAACTTTTTTTTCCACATGTTTGTTGAGTCTCAGACTTGCATATTGGCAAGCATGTACTCCACAAAGCCCAGGTTCATGAAGTGTTGGTCTATGGTTGTCCAGCATTTCCCATCTGGGGTGTGGACATCACCAGCTCATTCAGAGTTACTCTTCACCTCTTTATTGCTTCTTTGAATAATACCCTCTTTACCAGATTATTGTCCAGTTTTTAAATGGTTGCTACAAATTGCTCCCATTTTAAAATGTATTCCCTGTTGTTTGGGATATTTATAATCGCAAAAACCCTTATATTTCTATCTCTTATGCAGATTTTTATATTCTATGATTCACACTCCAACATTTTCTACACCTCAAATTCTGTTTTCAAGCTCTTTGCAGATTATCACAGCCATTTTTTGTGACGCAAAGGAAAGGACACTCTCTGCTCAGTGGCACTGAAGTAATTAAAAAGATTTTCATAGCACACATGCCTTTGTGCATAACTATAAAAGGACAATATCAAGTTTTCATTATGCCTAAAGTTAATTAATCTGTCTGGCAAATAATCCTCACAAAAACCATGCTCATTGTCAGCTCCTTCTATGTAATCAGATTACCAATCATAGCTCAGTCTCAGTACTATGGCTGAAAGCAGTGGCTAACCTCCTTGCTTAAGCACATTCAGAGGCTCACAATGCCAGCTCGGAGGTCATGTGTACTCGCTAAGCTATTCTCCGAGTGATAAAGCAGTTGTAGTCAAACAAGCAAGGCCTGGATTTCATAGTAAATGCTGATGTTTATGGAGGTTGAATGCTAAGGCATACATTAGGGTGTTAAAATGCAGTTCACAGGATGACTGCGATACCTTCATATGATAAAAATGACGATAATATTTATTGTTTGGAATGATTAATAACGTACTTTCTTTCTTACGAATGTTCTGTTTCACACTCTATACAATACTTCTGGGCATCTGTAATAAAACACTGTATGGACAGATTAGAATAATTTGGAGAGAAAACTGCCGGGCTGATCCAGAAAATTCACACATTACAAGTCACTTCATTACAAAACACAACACACAGTTTCATTAGTCAAAGGTGTTGGTCTTTACATCTGGAGCAGCAACTTGAAGAGGAATATCTTCTTTCCCAGTTGTGTGTACCCATGTAATTATCCTTTAATATGATCTTCCTTCTCTGTGATATCTAACATCTCAAGGACTGTTCATTGCTTGTAGCAAAATGTTACTGCTCATGTACATACACTGTGTAGCTTTCTCATTAGCGGTCTGTTTGATCAGCTGGATTGTCAGACTGCGAGTCGAAGGTCTCATCAAGCTTGTCTAAATCCACAACCACCCGCTCACACAACACTCCCACCCTCTTGTTTGCTCTGTTTATACTTTGAAATTGAAATTCGAGGTGCACTTTTGGCATGTGTATGCATGTATGTGAGCTGGTCAAAGTCCCTCTGATAATGGCACACGAGGATGTCTCATGTTGCCAGTGTCTTGCCAAGGATAGAAAAATCCATCACAATATGCTGTGATACATAAGAGAATATATACAAATGTTAATGAAACATTTATTTATTTGGCTGATACTTTTACTCAAAAATTAGCTTAGCATTTGAAGATTAAAATGCCCCCGAAATCAAATTAGGTCTTTTCGACTGTTATGCTGCAGTATCTAGCAAGAAATACAAATGAATAGTTTTGGATATTTTCATCTAGTTTCATAGTTTGTCACATCAAGGAAAATGATTGAAAGGTAATGATTTTTTGATGACACATTCCTGTACTAGAAATATGTTTCCGTGCTCAATGTCCTGTCCTTGTTCTTGTGGTTGTGAAGAAAAATATTGCTGGAATTTATTCAATTTGAAAACGGTGGAAGTTGTGGAACTTTGTGGTTATGTGACAAACTTTTCCAGTTTGGAGCTGTACAGCATGGAAATATCTCAGAATTCTCAAGAATGTGGTTGTGTCCAAGCACCATTGGGGCTTATCCATCAGTAAGAGCTACCTGCTCACAAACTTTGAATGTGAAATTCTAGGTGCATTTTTGTCATGCGAGCGTGAGTGCCTGTATGCATGTGTGTGTGTGTGTGTGTGTGTGTGTGTGTGTATGTGTGTGTGTGTGTGAGAGAGAGAGAGAGAGAGATTAGAGAGAGAGAGAGATGGTCACTGTCACTGGATTCACTGTGTTATCAGTGTCTACCTCTGACAAAAATATATCAGAATGTGTTGTAATGCATAATACAATATACCTAATTGTAACACAATCAGCAACAAAATAGTACACAGCATTTTCAAAATACATCTTGACAGAGGGTTATGAGCTCGATATTGTCACTTTAATGTCAGCACTGTGTTAACTGATGGCTAATGCTAGTTACTCTGCAGAAACCAACTGGGAATCAACTGGAAAGTGTCAATCAATTTAATAATACTGTCTCTTTATTTCCAAAAAGTAATACTGGACCATGAAAGTTAATCCACTATTTATTAGCTATTGTATGATCTTTTTCACCTGTGGGTTGAAGAAAGCTTATCATAGCATATGTACAAGATTATGAAAGCTTTGCCCACTAGCTACCATCCTGCTCACTAAGAAAACATGATCTCCCCAGTGCAATTACTTTTTTTTAACATTAACTAAACATCTAGTAACAATAGTCATTTACATTTATGATGTTTTTTCCCTCACCAACAAGCATTGTGCAAAAATATAAATTACATGTAGATATTTTGTAAACCCATTAAATCCAAATGGCAAAAGAGTGTTTTCTGTTTCATATATTTTACTTTCTTTAAATACGTCTAGCAGTAATGCACCATCCAAATGTACAGCAAACATTGTGATGCTATATAATATTAGTGTTTGTAAAAGATTCTTTGTGTTGTTTTTGAAGCATTTGCTCAGAAATAAATGCAGCTCTGTTTCAGATGGGTTTTGTTGCAATATCTGGCGTATTCTTTACTCTTTAGTCAGCCAAGATTGTGTGTGTGTGTGTGTGTGTGTGTGTGTGTGTGTGTGTGTGTGTGTGTGTGTGTGTGTGTATGTATGTATGTTTCGGAATGGTTCTCAGTCACTGTTCTTGGGTAGTCTTCTATGCTCTACTGAGCCAAAATAGCACTTATTTTGCTCAGTGGTTTCCCATTTTTTCCCCTCTTTTCCTTTCTCTTTATCCTTCATACACAAACATGGACACACACACACACACACACACACACACACACAAGTCACACAGAGGCCACAAATCATCTGTAATCTTCTTAGTTATTACACTAGTGCACATTGTCCTTCATGTTAACATGGTTGAAGGGATTATCATGACTTTATAGTGAACTACAGGTTCACTCTGAGGCCTCGTTTTATAGCTCACTTTCATCTAATGGGATTATTTAGACCTCAGTTCTTGTACATGGTTGTGTAAATTAACCATTGATGATTACAAACATATTTATGGGAACAACAGTTTAAAGCCTACGTATTTCGTGATATTAAAATCTGAGCTTCTGCATAAGGCTTTCTGATGCCCATGTTGTTGGGGCTTTTTTTTGGCTTTTTTTTTAATTGGAAGAGGAGAATGTGACCACAATCAGCCATCCAAGAAGAGTTTAAAACCATATAATAATAACACGAGTTTGTGGGTTAAATATGAGAATTTTTGATGGTCATCTTTGGCTATCTTCAATAACTCATCCATTTTCTATACCGCTTATCCTACTGGGTCATGGGGAACCTGGAGCCTATCCCAGGGAGCATCGGGCACAAGGCGGGATACGCCCTGGATGGGGTACCTATTCACCACAGGGCACAATCACATATATATTCACACACCCATCTATACACTACGGATACTTTGGACATGCCAATCAGCCTACCATGCATGTCTTTGAACTAGGAGTACCCAGAGGAGCATGCAAACTCTGCACAAAAAGGGCCGTGGGTGGAGTCGAACCCGCAACCATGGCTGCGTGAGGCGAACGTACTAACCACTAAGCCACCATGCACCTGTCATCTTCAATAACCTATTATCCTATTAGGGAATTTCACTGCCACGTTTGTGAACACGTGCATCAATAGCAGTATGGCGCATTATGATGTTGCGTTTGCACTTTCATCGCTCTTACAGTGCTTTCTGAGTTGAGCTACATCTAAACCCCTTTATACGTCATTATATACAGCATTTTGGACTGTTTCCTCTGTCTTTCTTTCTTTAGCTTTCTCATTCTCTGCTAATGAGTGTTTCCTCCAGCTCTGAAAGCCTCCTGCTGAATTGTGACAAAGTGCTTTATGGCCCTGGCTGTAAATACTTACCCACAGTCCCTGTAATGGCCGGTGTGAGTGGACAATGTGGTCCTATTTGAAGCCACTGACCTTCCAATCTACACACACACACACCCACACACACACACACACACACACACACACACACACACACACACACACACACCTATCTTCATTATTTACACCCAGTCTTTTTGCTGCTATAAACACTCTGAACTTTTAGTTGTTTGTCTGAGTGATTTACAGAAGAGCCTCCAGTTTGAGGCTATCATTCAAGGATGAGTCATCAGTAAAGTTTAGACGATAGACGCTTTGCAGGCCTCTCCAAGACTTGTGTCCATTTCCTGTTGTAATTCTCCTTCAATCCAGAAACCTGTTGATCTTGGAAGTAAATGAAAGCTTATCTCTTTTATAAATGCTGCTGTGAGTTTTAACACAGAGCCATGACCAAGTTTTCAGACATGGGATGGCAAAATAGAGGACACTTGTGTGTGGCACTTTTTAATAGTATCACTTATAGACCACAGTGGCATTTGGGAAAAAAAAAATTTATTTGTTCCATGTTAGAAAATGAAAGACTTGGCTCATGTGTAGGGAGTTTATTCATTTGACTGATCCCAAAGCGACTCACAAATGACCTGAGCAGTTAAAAATGAAGGTGAAATCAAATGAGATCTAGAAAGAAATACACACATTTGGGGAGTTGATTA
>JAFFST010049624.1:206353-219616 GCA_022414735.1 Noturus placidus
GGGGGGGGGGGGGTCAAAACATGTTTGTCTAGTCCTTTAACTGGATGAAACCAGGAAGGACTGATTGGGTTTGTTTAGAATGTGTCACCAACTTGGAATGCAGATCTAATAAATCATGCAAATTAGTTGGAAATGTGTTACGTGAGTTACTGGAGAAATTTTTATTTGTAGTTTGGAAAAGGCTACCATATAAAATAGTATTATATGTTAAGTACATGCAACAATGATTATGTTTCACTATTATTAATGTTTCCTTCAGAGCCTCTCAGAACTGTAGTCAGTATTTGTCTCTTATTAACCAACTTGCCACGAAGTCCATCAAATGCCTTATTATCTCCATTTTTAAATGCAGAATGAGATCAGTGCTTACAGAAAACATCATTTTCCCTCTCTCTGTGATGGCACATGTACGTGCTGCTAAAGTGAATGAGACTGTGTGTGTGTGTGTGTGTGTGTGTGTGTGCACATGTGCTGGATGATTCTGTCTTTAAGCAACGTTTATCTGGTAGCATTTGATGTGTGCCTGCCTGTCAAGCCCGACTCCCACAAGCAATCTGAATTTGACTCCTGAGCTGAATAATTATGATGAGGAAAGTGCCATCTGTCCCTGTTTCTCTCTGTGTATGAATATATTTATATTTACTCTAATGATTAAATATAATTGTATTCATAATCTTGTTCTGTTAATTTAAGACCAGGCAGGTTTTTAATCTTTATGCAAACAGCAATGTAAATAGAATGTTAATTGGTAGTGTACGTGTGTGTGTGTGTGTGTGTGTGTGTGTGTGTGTGTGTTTGTGAGAGAGAGAGAGAGAGAGAGAGGGGCCCAGTCCAGGGATAGACAGAACCCCTAGGGAGACAACCATCAAGCACAGGTGTCATGTGACCAACTGGTGTCGCACTTTTATCCCCTTGCAGCACCCTGTGTGCCCACTACACACACACACACACACACACACACACACACACACACACACACACACCATGCACACACCCCCACTCTGACACCAGTCTGTCATATACAGTGCTCTGATAGGCTCAGTCACACCCACAGTGATGGCACATAAAGAGGAGAGGTGGAAATGTGGCTGCAGCTGTTTCACAGCCTCTCTCGAATGGCTTTACTGACTATCCAAATGTTCCACCTGTGTAGACAACATCAAATAAATATATGTACACACTTCATTAACTATGCTAAGAGATAAAAACAACACCACATTCACATGTTTGTAAACAAAAGTGCAGTAAAATGCAACGAAATGATGATCACAGTGGTAATCTTGGTAGGTTAATTAGATTTTGTTGTTATTTTGTTGTTATTAGGAACTGAGAAAGCACAAATCTGACTTTGAGGATTATCTGGGTTAGACTGGCATAAGAATGGATTTTCTTTGTTGTTCGAGTGGTGTGATTAAACTATCGGGTGTCCCAAACGTCTCAATACATAAGGGAAATGAACACTTTTTTTTAGCAAAAAGTCTTCCAAATGTTTATATGACATATTTTGTTTTTCCATATAGACTTTAAGTATGCTTTTGACAAAAGAAAAAATATATTGAAATGATTCTCATGGCTGGATTGGAAAGCTGTTGCGGTGGACTTTAACAGGAAACATGGCAAGAACACCTCACATGACACCGCTACCAAACATATTAACAAATCTGAAAAGACTGGAATTGTTGCGGACCAACTGAGAAGTGGATGTCCACAAACATCCACTAATGAAGGTACAACTGACATGGTGCTGGTGTACATACCCTTATGTATGGACACAAGGCGGGGGACACCCTGGACAGGGTGACAACCCATCACAGGGCACAATCGTACACACACACACACACACACACACACACAAATACATAAATAAACAAACCAAAATAAATAAATACACTGAGAAATACATGAATAAATAAATGCATTAGATAGATAGATAGATAGATAGATAGATAGATAGATAGATAGATAGATAGATAGATAATACCCACCTTCACCTTTTCATAAAGATTTTCTCTGCCTAGCTACTGCTGCAAGTACATTCCCATGTGAGGGTTTTTTTTCATTATGTGTACAACCCCAATTCCAAAAAGTTGGGACAGTATGGGAAATGCGCAAAAAAACAAAAAGAGTCATTTGAAAATTCAATTAACCCTGTACTATGTTGAAAACCCATTAACATGTTATTTGATGTTTTACTTTTTGAAAATATACACTCATTTCAAACCTGATGACTGCAATAGACTCCAAAAATTTTGGGACAGTCGACAATTTACCACGGTGTAATATTACCTTTTTTTAATAACATTTATTAAGAGTTTGGGCGCTGAAGACCCCAGTTGGTTACATTTAGCAAGCGGAATTTTCCCCATTCCTCCATTATGAATTTCTTCAGCTGTGCAACTGTACAGCGCCTTCGTTGCCTTATTTTCACTTCTAATGCGCCACACGTTCTCAATCGGAGACAGGTCAGGACTCCAGGCAGGCCATGCTAGCACCCGCACTCTCTGCTTACGCAACCATGTGCTTGTAATCCGAGCAGTATGTGGTTTGGCATAGCAGCATATGTTGCTCCAAAATATGTACATATCTTTCTGCATTAATGGTGCCCTCACAGAGGTGCAGGATGGTCCTTTTCCTCTTTGGCCCGGAGAACCCGACGGCTGTTTTGTCCAAAAACTATTTGATATGTTGATCATTGTTTCACAAAACACAATTCCACTGTGCTACTGTACATCTGTCCATGAGACAGAGCCCAGAGAAGTCAGTGGTGCTTCTGGGCAGTATGTATGGCTTCTGCTTTGCATAGTTAAGCCTTAACTTAGCGAATGGTGTTGACTGACAATGGTTTACAAAGTATTCCCAAGCCTATGTCAGTATATCCATTACAGACTCATAACGGTTTTTAAGACAGTGATTTCTGAGGGATCGGTGATCACATGTATTCAGAATTGGTTTTTGGCTTTGTCCTTTCTGAACAGAAACTTGAGCAGATTCCTTGAATCTTTTAATTATATCGTGCACTGTAAAAGGTGAAACGCCTAAAATCCTATCGATTTGTCTTGGAGGAATGTTATTCTCAGCGTCTTGGATTATCTGCATTGGATTATGACACATCTGTTGGCAGATTGGCGAGCCTCAACCCATTCATGCTCTTGAAGGACTAGGCCTTTTTTGGAGGCTCCTTACATTCATCATGATTGCCTCACCTGTTTCAAATCACCTTCTTATTTCAACTTATCACTAATGGTCCTAAATTGCCCCGTCTCAACTTTTTGGAACATGTTGCATGCATCAATTTAAAATGAAATGTTTATCTTCACAAAACTACAGTATGCAGTTGAGTAAAACATCAAATGCCTTGTCTATATATGTTGTATGTTTAAATCCAAGTCAAATGACATTTACAAATCACTCCTCTTTGTTTATATTAGCATCTTCCATACTGTCCCATCTTTTGGAATTGGGGTTGTATATTCACTGTCCCACACAGAATAATCACTGGTCTCTGTATATCTCAAACAGGAGAGAGAGAGAGAGAGAGAGAGAGAGAGAATGAGAATGGCTCTGCTTTTCGTCATTGGTCACATTCTCAGCAGAACAGAAGGAGCACGCTCATCACAGAGATAATAAAGAGAGCCTTAGCTGTCAAATCTAGATACCCTTTACACATTTATTTAACTAGCACCCCAAACACACTCATATGTCACACACTCATAAATAACCCCATCATTCCCTCCACTGCTTTATGGTTCATGCTTGTATGTGAAAAGCTTTAGAGAAAAGTACCAAGGGAGGTCCGGGAGCAAAACTCAGCCTGGGAATTTGGTTTAAAGTGAACTGTTATATTTGTCCAATATAATTAAAAAATTTAAGTGTATAATCGAGCTTTACACCTACCTTATGAAATATAACAGCACTAAAATATCAAAATATTTATAGTGATAAACAACAAAGAGTTGTGTAAAAATATAAATAATATCTTTTTAAATGGCCACAAACATAAGGTGTGAGGGACAAATAATAAAATCTTAAAGCAAATATGAAAAATCCAAAATATGAGAGAGAATGTGGAAGAATGAAGATCCGGATCTCCCTTTTCATATATGATCAGGCTTTCAAATATTTTAGACATTGGACACATCGTTAGGGATTTATATAGCTAATATAGAGCTTGTTTGTTTACTATAATATCATATGCACCAGAACTAATTTCACCAGCTAGTCGTGGCCTGCCATCATTTCCCTTTAAGTAGCTTAGTGAATTTTCAGACAGACAAAAGAGTGATAACTTTGGGAGTGCAGCACAACACAAGTCAGTTCTAATGCTGCATTCGACTTAACTCAAAAGATTTTCCTAGTTTGAGGTTGGAAATGATGAGTTACGCCTTTTATTCGATTGCACCAAAAATAAAGGCTGATATAAAGAACATTTATCATTCCTTAGCCATATTTAGTTTAGCTCTACAGTACCTGCTTTCTCAGCTTTGCTCTCCATATTACCACAAGCACCAGTTTCTCAACTGGAATTAATGTATTAAAGTCCACCTCCAAGTTCTTGATGGCAGTTTTTGCAGCATATTTTCTTTCTTTCTCTACACCACCTTTCTGCGTTCTCTCTACAAACAGCCACAGACATGGGCAATTAATAATTGAAAATTAACAGACTGAAACCATCACAATTTGAGTGTCTGAGTTGTAGGTTCCTAGCAGTGGCCTGCTACATGGTCTCTGTGTGTGTGATGACCTGTCAGAGAGTGCATATAAGATATAAGGGTATAAAACATACTGACTAACAAAGTGGAAAATGGAGTGTGTCACAGGGAAAATTCTGGCACAATCAGATGGTCACTGCACTCTTGTCAGTGACATATGAATAGCTGAAAATGGTTGGGACCTTTTTATGCTCTGTCTGAAGATGATTTTGTTTTAAAGATCTCATACAAGGCCCTGTTTGTGCGGAGTTTGCATGTTCTCCCTGTGCTGAGGGGGTTTCCTCCGGGTACTCCGGTTTCCTCCCCCCAGTCCAAAGACATGCATGGTAGGCTGATTGGCATGTCTAAAGTGTCCGTAGTGTATGAATGGGTGTGTGTGTGTGTGTGTGTGTGTGTGTGTATGTGTGTGTGTGTGATTGTGCTCTGCGATGGATTGGCACCCTGTCCAGGGTGTACCCCGCCTTGTGCCTGATGCTCCCTGGGATAGGTTCCAGGTTTCCCCGTGACCCTGATGGAAGGAGTAAACGGTATAGAAGATGGATGGATAGATGGATGGAGGTCTCATACAATAGATTTATATGCATCCAAGGTCATTACATACATTTATGTGCTCATAATTTAAACTGCAGGATTACCTTTCTTCCCACCAGTGTCACAAACGACTCGTCCAATGATCCGTTCTAAAGGATTCATTCTAAACTCCTCCTTTCATAGAGCATGGTCTGATCTGATGTCCCAGTCTGTTATGATTGGTCTACCGCTACCAGCGTGTGTCTAAAAGGAAACATCCACTACCATAACGAGTTTCAGCTCCATCTGTCCGTGAGCAGCCGATGAAGACCAGAGGTGGGGTTTTTGTTACAAACCTACGTAGGTTAGTACAGGAAGTAAGTCTGTAATTACTTACTGGAATAATGACTCGTTTCAGCTGTTCAGAATCGGTTCCTTCCTTTGGGAGTCAGTAACTCCGTTTGTCGTGCACTTTGATTTTTGAAACTTTGTAGACTTTTTACATTCAAAAACTGCTGTATAACACAATACATGAAAGGTAATATTTGAAAAACCTTAATAGGTGCACTTTAAGGGCATTGTAGGTGGATGATTTCTACAAGTACTGAAGTTATTATTTAAAGTAGAATTTCCAGTAAAGAGGTGATACTGTGTTTCTTTCTAAATCTTGTAGTTGTCTAGAGTCAACTCCTTAAAGTCCTAGTTTATTATTTCTCTATTAATCTTCATTTTTAATGTACAGCATCTACTTTGATTTATTCAGTAAGTACAGTAACGCTAATAGTAAAAAGATGTGTAGTGCCATGGATATGGAGAATATTCATCTGTATCCACTAATAGAATTTAATATGTGGTTTCATTTTCTTTATCACATTGTAAACATTATATATTATGTTTAATCCATCAAGGTATGTATATATTTCACTTCAACTTGTTGGAGCAATGAAGCAGTTTCTTATAGAGTCAGTGTTTTTGTACAGTAATTCTTAGCTTAGTTAGATAAATTCATATACTATCTTGCCCAACCCGACAGAGACAGTACTATTTTATAGCACCTTCCTCAGGTGAGGTCATACCAGTGAGTCCAAAAATTACAGTGAATACAGCAACACACTAACACATTGAAAGCAACAACATCCTCGGATTTTGTTGAAGCTTGATGTTTTTTGTTTAAACAGAAAACAATTGTTGTGTCTGCTTTTGCCTGTTACTACTTCCTGTTTACAACACACCCCTGACTTGATGGACAGCCTGCAAATCTCCTTCTGGTCTGAACCTGAATATTTCAGGATTTTGGGTGTTTTGTCAAAATATAAACCCAGCTTAACACATCTTTCTGTGTGTTGAACAAGGCCAGCAACACTCTGTTACACACTTTACACTACCACATTAGCCTGTCTTAAATGTCTTCACATTATAGACTCAACTCATTGTAGACTTGCCTTTAATAATTTTGTCAAAAAAAAATAATAAATAATAAACAGTTGTCATGGCACAATAAGTCACAGTTGAAACTATTTTACTGACCAGCATGAATTTTGTGGAGTAACACGATCTGTGTCTCTAGTTTTCTAAAAAAAATTAATAAGTAATTACTGTGGCTTATCTGGAAGAATTAAGGTGCTAGTGACTGTACCAGACGTGAGACCATGTTCAGCTTTTGCCCTCAATCTCTGTCTGAACCCCAGAGTCAGAGGAAATATAAGCTCAGGACACAAGAGATACTTTTGAACTATTTTTTTCATTTATGTTACTAACAAACCTATACAGATCTGATTATGAATTGCAATGAGGATGTTGACAGTGGGATGGTTAACGTCCTGCTTAAGAAAAAAGGAGGAAAAAAGGTTCTGGGTGATTATAATGAGTTATATAATGATTATAATGATTATAATTCAGGTAGTATGGAAGAACACACAGCTCTTGTTTTCTCTAATCTAGCACACCTTGTTCAGTTCAAGGTAATTATTTCATGAGCTGCATCAGCTCCCGAATGAACGCATCACTAAACTCTTCACTACAGAGAAGGCTCTGGAAAAGTCTACATTTGTGCAATTATTTACTGTCTGATTTATCGACAGTCGGAATGACAACTCTATTTCAGACAACTAAGAAGACAACTTTCCATAAAAACTTAAATTTTTACTTCTTTTAACTTGAATTTTAGCATGAGCTCACGGTACAATGATTTGGCCAGCATTATCTGATTAAATGTGCTCTTGCATTGTCTTAGACTCTTTCTCCACTATGTCATGTCTTAATATTTCCGTCCTTATTGTAGCACGTTGATAAACTGAGCTAAACCTCTTGGTGAGAGTTTAGGGGTTATTAATCTCTCTCATCTCCTGCTTCCCGCTGTTCCTCCTGCTGTTCCTCCCGCTGTTCTTCCTGCTGTTCTTCCTGCTGACCCCCAAAGCAGCAAAGCAGGCTGGGAAAGGTGGGCCCCATTCCTGCTTCCCTACCCCCCTACTTCAGACCATGGCTTAACAACACTGCAGTGTGTGTGTGTGTGTGTATGTGTGTGTGTGTGTGTGTGTGTGTGTGTGTGTGTGTGTGTGTGTCCGTACAAGTATAGGAATATACTTGACTATACTATATATTTAATATAAGTATTTGACCTTGTGGGACGTTTGTCTGGTGTCCCAAAAAGAAACTTTTTAAAACCATACTGCTGCTTTTATTTAAAAAAAGAAGGGGGAAAAAAGGCAAAATGTTTCCTTTTGATTACTGAGGTTAAGGTAAAGTTTAGATTTAAGTGTAGCATGACATTAATCAGCATATTAACGTGAATGTGTGTTTATGAGAGAGCATGTATGATAAAAGAGAAATCTACACATTCTGTATTGATTGTTCTTTGTCTTAGTAACATGTCTTCAAGGGATCTGTAGATGGTACCTAGGTCTACGCTTTCTAAAGGCATTCTACTTGGAACTGCCTCTGAAAGGAAACCCCTCTGTTGCAGGGTTCTACACAGATCCTTTAAGGCTCCCCCAGAACACTTTAGTGTGCTAGGTGACACTGTATTTATGCTTCATTTAACTTACCTCCGAAGTGGGAATTCGAAGCTCGGAAATTACGTCTTTTTTGACATAACAGGGGCATCTCGATGTTTGCCTTTTGTTAGCAACACGCTAGCCAGCTAACTGTGATGAGAGATGTATATTTTACTCCTTCAACCAGATAACTGTAAAGTCAATGATAAAGATTTAACAAAGTGAAAATATCTGTATGTTGATTGATCGTAAGCAAATACATGTGTATACAGCAAAACACATTTAAAAGTATAAAGTGCGTCTTTGTTTATGGCTGAATGTTTAATTGATGCTACTTGCTGAACTTGGGGTTGAGGAGAAATTTTCTGAAATTCATTGTTTATGTGCCAATAATACAGCAGTAGCATTATTCTCTAAAAGTTATGCTTAGTTTCTAAAGGTTTTGAATGCTTACATGATCTCTAACTATCCACTACTGCTGTGCCTTCCCCTGTTTGCATGTTTTGTAAGTGTCCCTAGATTTCAGCATGTGCTCTTTACAAATCACTAAATGTAAATATAAATGTGAGATTTGATTTAAACTGTGTGACTCCAGTTGCCCATCAGGACTGCTCACTGTTAGCTGCTGATTTTCCTGTAGAGAGAGAATAGTGACATGATTTTGCTGCAGCACTGAGTATGAATAACACCGTTTGGCCTACCTGGAGCTGTACAATAAGATTATCCCTCTTCAGTGGAGCTGCATGAATGAATCCTCTATGGTGTGATGTAATGCATTTAGTAGTAGAAAGGGTCCCCAGTGTGATGGGCTGCACCTGCTGTGTGTGATTATGTGAGGGATGCTGTGGTCTGATTAGAAGCTGGCACTGGCTTTGGCAAGCTGTGTGTGTGTGAGAGAGAGAGTGTGTGTGTGTTTTCAGGAGTCTTCCCTCCTGCTTCCTCCTTGGCCAAAAAAAATGTCTTTAACCCATAATGCTGCTCTCAATTCAATTCAATTTTAACAATGTACATTGTCACAACTCAACTTCTGACATGTTTTTGACAGTAGTTAAAATATCTGTTAGATATATGATCTACTGAGGAAAAAGATTTTGATAATAATAATAATAATAATAATAATAATAATAATAATATGAGTAATGAAGCTGCAAATTGTTTTTCCACAATCTTTGATTGATTGATTCACTACCAAAACCTCATTAATTTACCCCAATTATTTGTATCAAGTCTTTGAGGGACGTTAAATGGGATTTACAAACACTGACAAGTTCAGAGACTGAGGTGATAAGATAATAGGAGAGGTGTGGGGTGTGAAGAGAGAAGTCTCATTTACACCCCCACTTAGGTTTTAATATCTGCATTTCTAATTTCTCTTTACTGAAACCAGTTTTACAAATCCTATTAGAAGTGACCACACACACACACACACACACACACACACACACACATACACACCTTACAAATATCTAGCAGCAGTGTATGCTCCTAATGCATTTCAGCCACAAATTTAAAAGAAAATAGAAAACAAATTACAGTAATAAAATAATATTAATTATTAATTAATTATTTAATTATAAATTAATTTTTGTTAGACCTAACTTTACAATCATGTTGTGTTGTACGTAGACAGGCATGGCCAAAAGTTTGCGATCACTATACTATATATTATATATGTAAAGTATTTGCAAACGTTTGGCCATGACTGTACTTTTCAAGAGGTTTGTGTTTGGGTCATTGGCTGTTGAGATGGATCAATGCTTCTTGTGATGCATCAACATTAAACCATAGTTACACCATAGTATGCCTTTGTGCCGTTGAAAATGTTCAAATGTTATCATCTTACAGTTTAATAAAATTCACCAATGTGGGACTCACTTCACCTTTTATACTTAATTCATCAGTAAGATAAGTAAGATTCCTTAAAGCTTTAATTAGACAATATTTGGTAGCTTTACACATTTGGAGATTGGAGAAGAAAAACTGGAGCATACAAATCAGCACAAATGTTCAGAAGTGTGGTTTAATATAAAGTCCTGATTAAATCTGATTGGCTTGGTGTTGGTTAACTTTCAACAACAGAAATTTTGACAATAGTGGCGGCTGTAATACATATCACAGGTTTACATTTATGCGCTCCTTCTAATATGTTGTTGTTACTATAGTAATAACTCATTCACATGTATGGACGTGTATGGTGGACATGCCACATTACTAGATGACTAATAAATAGATTTCAAATTTGTTCTTATTTAGCAAAATAAAAAAAGCTTTCTAAAAGATATAGTGAAGGTTTCTGTAATTAGATCTGTATTTAACATTTATGGAAAGGGTCTTGGGTGGCCGCACTTTGTAAGAGTAATCCCTGCTGAAAAAACCTCAGTAGAAAACCTCATTTTTAATGGTTTTAATGACTATAATGGGAAATGTATTGGTTTTAATGAAAACTGTAATGGTCCCTGTTGGTCTCTACTGGTAATTTGTTGACTGTTATTGGTGGCATATTATGTCTAGTGCAGGGTTGTCCAATCTTAAATGCAAAGGTTGCAAAGGGTGGGTGCAGGTTTTCATTCCAACTGAGCCACACCTGATTTGACCTGCCTAATCAGTTGATCTTGGCTTTCAATAGACTCAGGTGTGGCTTCTGCTCAGTTGGAATGAAAACCTGTACCCGCACCGGCCGTTTCGGGATAAGATTGGACACCCCTGGTCTAGTGGATACCATTAAAGGCCTATTATGGTAATGGTTTTAATAGTTAGATGATGGTTTTTAATGGTGTTTGTAGTGGATACCATTACAATTTCTGTGATGGCTTCCATTGTTGTTGTTTGTAGCAGGGATAAGATTTCTGACACAGGAAAGTGGTTTCAGTTTCTTGGTAACATTACAAGCTGTGCTTGTTTTGTCTTATTAACTTCCAGAGACATGGAAAATGGAGAGTAAGGTGAGGGAGGCACTGTTTATAACTTATATTATGTAAGTGATAACAGGAACTAACTTGCTTTGCGGATGTTCCACATCATTAACCATAACTATAAATGGATAAAATCTATGACATATCGTTCACTGAATTTGTAATCTTTGGCAAAAAAAAAGGAATAAAACATTTTGGGAAGTTATGATGTAGAAAAAATAAGCAACTTTGGGGTGGTAACAGCATAACACCACCTTGGTGTGGGATCATTTTCTTGCAGCACCACACCCTGATGTGTGCTTTTCTTTACTGAATATGTTGACTTAACAATATTATAGTTAATAGGTAAATAGATACTTTGATCTGCAGAAAAGTCTGGCTTTATGAATTGGTTGTGTTTCTCATGTCCGCTAAGAGCTGAATCACCACTCTTTCAGTATTCGTCCGTGTGGTTACATTGAGTCCAGTGAAATGGTAGCTCTGGGGTTTTTCACCTCTTTCCCCTGGGCCAGAGGGTGTGTGTGATGGAAGTCTTCCACAGCTGACCAGACTGAGTAATTTAGTCTTTAGGCCACCCAGGCAGTCTATTCAGAGAGCCACTGGAGAGCATGATCTGCACGATATTCAGTCATGCTCCGGGGCATTTCCCCCTAACCACCAGGAGAAGTAAACAGCGAGAACGGAGGCAGGATGTTGATTTGTCAGATCGTATCTGCACTCAAAAGCAAAATGAACAATTTTCTAAAATACCACATTGTTTGAAGATTTGGATTTCAACTTGTTCACACAAACAGAGAAAAATGGCACATGAAAATAAGCACTAACCAACCAATCAAGCATTTTCAGATCAGTGTAGGCATGTGCAGGATGAAACAGTGCTCTCTAGCATCTACATTTCCACAGATCAAAAACAAAGAGTAAATTATGTGCAATTTCCTTACTACAATAATCTTCTTCTCTTTACTCAAACCTGCTGGAGATGGAAGATTCAGTCATTTAAAATGTGAAGTGTTTAAAACATACTGATGCTAAAAGCTGTGGAAACACATTCTTATTATAGTTTTATGGAAATGTTGAGTAACTTCACGTTTAAATTGACATTTATTAGAATTTGAGATGTATGGGGTTTTTTTTTAACCTCAGTAGTTATTCCCCAAAGCTTATTTTCAGATTTGTCTGTCATTCTAGTTGCTATACTGTACATGTGTATGAAAAAACAGTATAAGATTTTTTGTTGTACCTTTGGTAAAAAAATTATATCAGCAACCTTTTCCGTATACATTGTAACTGGAGCTACTGAAGTGATGCTATGTGACAGAATCAACTATATAGAGCAGCAAAGCATCCCACACCATCACACTGCCACCACCATACTTGACTGTTACATACTATGATGTTTTTTTGTGGAATTCTGTGTTTGGTTTATACCAGATGTAACGGGACCCCGTCTTCCAAACAGTTCCACTTTCGACTCATCAATTCACAGAACATATTCTTAATAGTTTTGAGGATCATCATGCTGTGTTTTGGCAAAATTCAGACAAGTCTTAATGTTCTTCTGGGTTAACTGTGGTCTTCACCTCGCCACTCTTCAATGGATGCCATTTTTGCCCAGTGTCTTTCTGATAGTGGACATCTTACCACCTTTATTGATGCATATGAGGTCCTTTGATGTTGTCCTTGGCTCTTTGTGACTTGCTGGATGGAGATGCTGTGCTCTTGGAGGAATTTTGGAAGGTCACCACTTCTGGAAGGTTCACTACTGTGCCGAGGTTTTTCCATTTGGAGATAATGGCTCTCACTGTGTCTCTTTGGAGTCCCCAAGCCTTTGAAATAGCTTTGTAAACCTTCCCAGCCTGATGTATTTCAAGCACCTTCCTCTTCATCATTTCTGGAATTTGATTTAACTTTGGTATAGTGTGTTACTGAGTAAGACCTTTTAACCAACTTCATGCTGTTGTAAAAGTTCTTTTTAAGTGTTGATTTGATTGAACATAGTTTGCAGTAATCAGGTCTGGTTGTGTCTAGTCCAGCTAAACCGTGTTATGAATGCAGTTTCATAACATAAGTAAGTCTTCAGAGCAGGGAGGGGGAGGGAGGGCTGGTTGTGTGGGTGGGCGGGTGGGGGAGGGGATCTGT
>JAFFST010049633.1:2398-17024 GCA_022414735.1 Noturus placidus
ACTACTACTACTACTACTACTACTACTACTACTACTACTACTACTACTACTACTACTACTACTACTACTACTACTACTACTACTACTACTACTACTACTACTACTACTACTACTACTACTACTACTACTAATACTACTACTACCGCTACTACTACTAATACTACTACTACTACTACTACTACTACTACTACTACTACCACTACTACTACTACTACTAATAATAATAATAATAATAATAATAATAATAATAGTAATACTACTACTACTACTACTACTAATAATAATAATAATCTATCCCCGTTCACTTATATGCCACCAAACATATACACACACACACACACACACACACACACACGCATATATACAGTTGCAATCAAAATGATTTCAGCCACAGTGTAAATCAGGTTTATTGTCAGAATATACAGACTTTCAGCTGTTTGTGATGAACACTTCAAACAAAAGCAGTTGAAATAATTCAACACAATGAACTGCGTCAAGTGTTTTCCCCAAATTCAACTGAAAATACAAGTTATAATGATATCTCTCGTCTCAAAATTATTCACCGCTGAATAAAATCCCTCACAACAGCACAAATATGAGAAACAGGTGTTGTCTCAAGTCTCAACTAATCACGGGCTTCATTAGATGCACCAGGTGTGCTCGAGCTGGAACACATGAAATACCTGAACTGGCTAGAGGTAGAAAATATATGAAATACCCGGACAAGGCAGAAAAAGGAAGCTATCGACGTCTGCAAGCAGATTTGTGAGAAGGCAGGATGTGAGAAACCCTCGAGTGACTGTAAAAGACCTGCAGCGAGACTCGGTGTAACAGACTCTGAGGTTTCAGTGAGCACAGTAAGGTGTGAACTAAACACAGAAGGTTTCCATGCCAGAACTCCAAGACGTTCACCACTACTGACCCAAAAGCACAAGAAAAGTCACTCAGAATCATCTCAATAATCCACAGAAGTTCTGGGATTCTGTTCTGTGGAGCGATGAAACAAAACTGGAACTTTTCAGCACGATAGATCAGCGGTATGTCTGGAGGAAGAAGAATGAAGAAAGAACACTCTGTCCACAGTCGAGCATGGTGGAGGCTCGGTGATGCTCTGGGGCTGCTTTACATCCTCTGGCACTGGAGACCTGCAGCGTCTGGAAGGTGAGATGGATTCACTGAAGTATCCTGAAATCCAAGGAGAAACCATCATGCTGTCTGTGAGGAAGCTGAAGCTTGGGCATCATTGGACCTTCCAACAGGACAATGATCACAAGATACCTCAAATTCCATCAAGGCTTGAGTACAGAAGAAGTCCTGGAATGTTCTACAGGGCCATCACAGTCACCTTGAATTTCTCGAATTTCCCCCTGGGGGATCAATAAAGTATCTATCTATCTATCTATCTATCTATCTATCTATCCATCCATCCATCCATCCATCCATCCATCCATCCATCCATCCATCCATCCATCCATCCATCCATCCATCTTAAAGACTTAAACACTGTAGAAAATCTCTGGTGGGATAAGAAGAATGCGGTTTGAAGAAAAATGGCTAAGATTGCAGTGGGGTTTGAATAATTTTGATTATTTTGATATATATATATATATATATATATCCTGAACACAAACACGTAGTCATGGAAACCATGCTTGGCGTCTGAAGTTTCTTTGGTTTCAAACTACAGCAGTGAGATCCATGTGTTTTACAGTGAACGAGAGCCTATCAGTTTAGCATCATATGTGCATGTCTACATCATGTGTAATGTTTGTTTATTTTTTTCCCTGAACAGAAGATTTGCATCGTATCCTTCTGATTTCTGTTGTCATTTCTTGTGTGTTGTTGTAGGGAACCACAGCCAGATCTCCCGAGCGATAGTGGCGATCCGAGTGCTGGATATAAACGACAACGCTCCTGAATTTCCCACCGAGTACGAAGCCTTCCTTTGCGAAAACGGCAAACCCGGTCAGGTAAGACATCGTCTGTCCTCCATGTCTGTGGTGTTCGCGTTCATTGTGCTTTTAACCACGTGTCCATTGTGTTGAATTGCTTCATCTAGATTATCCTGGCTAGATTCCCCATGCAGAAAAAACCTAAACAAAACAAAGGGTTTTCCTTTCAGAGACACTCGAATGGATAAAAGGTTAAAGGTGAAAGTAAACTGGCTCTAATTCCAATCCAAATCATGAGCTATGGACATGAAATAATGCTGAGTTCGACATGACTCAGAAGGAGGAACTCAAAAAAGCGAGGGAACACATGGACACCTCCATGAAAGCATGTGACCATGCGTCTTTGTGTCATGGCACGCAATGTTGGATATCCAGCTGTTTACGGACACTTCAGTATCTCGGATCAGGATGGTTCTAGCTTCTTGGAACAAAAGGTGATCTCTATATAAGTATTTTGCACATGTGTGCTCCTTAGACAGAACCATAGTGCGAATACAGTTCCACTTTTAGGGTCAATTTATAATGAGAAGGGTTCGAGTCTCAGTTTAGAGTATTAACTCTGGTGAGGGACCAGATACATACCAGAACACAGGAATACATTAAAACTGTTTTAGCCACAACACACACACAAGACAGGTTTCATTCAGTACGCTAAAGCGGTATTATCTGCGTTTGCACCATCCCAGGAAACGTACAGAAACCTAAAGCAACCTAGCTAATCACAGCTAAAGATTCACTCATTTCAATGCAGCAATTTATTGACAATACGTCCTGCACTAGACACTGCTACATTTATTCATTTATTTATTTCCTTCTCACTCTTGCTTTTATGTTACATCATATTACATTTGACAGCAAAGAAAAAAGAAACATTGTTCTTCTCCAGTCTGCATTTTCTATCCCTGATCCCCCCCCCCCCCTTGGTATAAGCAAGTGCTTGCGTTTAAAGGTGCGAGTCTAGACGCTGTTGTTAAACCCCATCTCTGATGCTTCTACTCTAGAAAGATCTGGCAACCTCGGAGGTGTGAACTACACAGAGGTGATTTAAATAATCTGATTGTGGAGCTCAGAACATCTGCTTAAGTATCTGTGTAACCCGACTGTTATTGACGTAACGTTTGACTTAATATTAATGTATGTGATTTATAATCCCACGGTCTATTGTCAGGTTCCTTTTTGAGTCTGTTTTCCTTCTCTTCAGACACTGTCACCTCTGGCATGTTTATTAGAGATCTAAACCTCTTCGTGACAATGTCTACCATTAAAAGTGCTTGACATTTTGCTTTGAAGCAGCCTCAGACCACCAACCTCTTTCTCTCTCTTTCTCTCTCTCTCTCTGTCTCTCTCTCTATCTCTACCCCCTCTCTCTCTCTCTCTTTCTCACTCTCTCTCTGTCTCTCTCTATCTCTACCCCCCCTCTCTCTCTTTCTCACTCTCTCTCTCTCTCTCGCTCTCTCTCTCTTTCTCTCCCTGTCTGTCTGTCTGTCTGTCTCTCTCTGTCTCTCCCTCTCTCTCTCTCTCTCTCTCTCTGATTCTCTCCCTTTCTCTTGAACTGTTTGCAATTGCTGCATTCGATAAATCTGCACCAGATTTAGAAAGAATCTTGAATGGTCTGAAGATCTCACTTGAGTAACAAACGTTTGAAAGGTCTTGGGACCTTTTTTTTCTGATTCCAGATTGGACCTGATAGCAGAGCAGAAGCAGAAAGGTCTACTGCTTCAGCATCAAGTTCAGGACAAAGCGTCCTTTAGATATCTCAAAATTCAGAATGATTCACTTTCCCTCACACTCAGCAACTCGCTTTCTGCGTCCATTGTCAGGTTTTTCTGTTCTGTGAAATAACAAGGACAAGCATTGTGTCAGGTTCCTAAGTTTGAACGAGCCGTCCGTCATGAAGAGAAACGGTTTGTGCTGAAGCGCTTTGGCAGATTTATGGACGGAGAAGGACGAGGGGATAAATGTGAGAATGACAGCACATGGTGCGTGGATAAAGGTCTCAGGTTTCAGAAGTGAATGGAAAGAATTTTTCATCCTGTATGGGCTGCTGTCTTTATGAGTGAGGACTCATCTGTGTGTGTGTGCGTGTGTGTGTGTGTGTGTGTGTGTGTGTGTATACAGGTGATCCAGACCATCAGCGCTGTGGACAGAGACAATCCGACTCAAGGACACATGTTCCACTACAGACTGGAGATGCTGAACAACCCAAACTTCACCATTAAAAACAACTTAGGTGAGAAATAATCAGAACACATATGCAGAGAGAGAGAGAGAGAGAGAGAGAGAGAGAGAGAGAGAGAGAGAGAGAGAGATAAAGGGGGAGGGAGAGAGTGGGGGGGAGCGAGAGAGAGAGAGAGAGAGAGGGAGGGGGAGAGAGAGGGAGAGAGAGAGAGAGAGAGAGAGATAAAGGGGGAGGGAGAGAGTGGGGGGGAGCGAGAGAGAGAGAGGGAGAGAGAGTGAGAGGGGGGAGATGAA
Source organism: Noturus placidus (assembly GCA_022414735.1). Classification (NCBI taxonomy): domain Eukaryota; kingdom Metazoa; phylum Chordata; class Actinopteri; order Siluriformes; family Ictaluridae; genus Noturus; species Noturus placidus. The sequence goes on from JAFFST010049633.1 coordinate 6,823, forward strand.
AGACAGAGTAAAATTGATATAGATAGAGAGAGACAGAGAGTAAGACAGATGGAGACAGAGGTTAACACTGTACTAGAGATTGAATTAACAGCTCTGACCAATCAGAATCCAGAATTCAACAGCGCTGTGGTGTAAATCACTTTATTCCTGACTCTGAACCGAACCCTTATTCAGGAATAGCTGACTTGTGTTTGATTGTGTTTGTATGCGTGTAGAACAGACAGAACATCACAGATGGCATGTGGCTTTGTTGTGTGTGTAGGGGAGACCTGGTGGAATTAGTGTTTGTGTTAGTTGCACTACTAACTAGCTGGTTAGTTAGTAGCTGCGCATTCGCCTGGACATCAGCTTTTACTTTTTACTCACCAGTGCATTCTGAAAGAGAGCAAACGATCGTGATCCGAGCCGTGCTTCCACTGAGCGTCTGAGGTTCAGCTCAGCGTGGGTGATCATATAGAGCCGTGCTGCTGTGACAGATGGCTCTAAATTTGTTTGCTAAATACCATGATTGCCTTGGTGAGCTCTGTGTCTCATGTCATTTAGCAGCAAGACGGCTTAGTGTAGGTTACACGCACAGAAAAACCCACTCTACTCCAAAAAGGCCTCGATTCCTTCTGTCTGTAATGACTTCAGCTTAAGAAGATCCCTGCTCCATAACCAGAGGGAAAAAAAACTAAACAACTAAAATACAAGCATGCTAGAAATAAAACAGGCACGGAAAACCAGCTTCTCCTCTAAAAGAGGACGACTCCTCCCCCAAAACAACAACAACAACAACAACAACAACGACGAAAACATTCCATGATTTAAAGGAAGGAAAAGGGAAGTCATGTTTCAGAAACAAGAAGAACAATGTTCTCTTCTAAAATAAAGAAAAGAAAAGGCAAGCTTGTCCACCTGGAAGGGGAGAACATTAGAAAATAAAGGAGGTAAAAATGTCACTTCCCCCCTTTAAATGAAAAGATCATGGACATTTTTATCCCTGAAAGGAAGACATTCCATCCAAAAAGAAGGAAAAGGGTAGTCATCGTCCAGAAAAGGCTCTTCCACCTGAAAAGAGAGTACAAAGGACTCTTCCCCATTAAACCACCGTGTTTCCGTCCTAAAAATTAATGATTACACATTTTTTTTTTTTTTAATAAAAGAAAGACAATAAAAGCTGTGTCCTAAAAGGAAAGGAAGTAAAAGAGAGACGTCCCTGTCTTAAAGAACGAGAACGAGAGCAGAACATTACAAATGGTGGGAAATAAAAGGTTATATGCTTTAAAGTTTTAGGAAAAAGAACAAAATCGGAAGCTTCCTTAGAAGGAAAGTAAAAAAGAAAAAATAACAAACTTTGCTTTCTAGATTTCTTTCTAAAATATAACACACCACTTCTGTCTTTCCTCTCTGAAAATAGCGGGAATATACGTCCATGCTAAGAGGAACAAATGGAAGCATAGGGCATTAAAATGATAAATAAATAAATAATAATAATACATTTACATTTACATTTATTCACTTAGCGGACGCTTTTATCCAAAGCGACTTACAAATGAGAGATACAAGCAAAGCGATATCAAGCAGAGAACAATACACGTAGTGCTACTAATAATAATCATAATGACGCCCTCGGTAGGCTGATGGGCGTGTCTAAAGTGTCCGTAGTGTATGAACGTGTGTGAGTGTGTATGTGATTGTGCCCTGTGATGAACTGGCACTCTGTCCAGGGTGTAACCCCGCCTTGTGCCCCATGCTCCCTGGGATAGACTCCAGGTTCCCCTTGACCCTGATAAAGGAGTAAGCGGTAGAAGATGGATGGATGGATAATGACGCCCTCTTCCTGTGTGTAAAAGAGACAATGGAGACGATGTGGATTTGCAGGAGAGAAAGAGACGAAGAGACAAAATGGAGCACGAGTCTGGGGAATTTTATTTTATTTTATTTTTTTTTCCGGTCAGTCGCTGTTTAGCCGCCTTATGAAGAAATTGACCTTTGACCTCGGACTTCAATACAGTGTTGATTAAGAATAGAGCAGCAGACGGCAGTGATTTCCTGTTTCATTCAGTGCTCGAATTCTGGGAAAGTTTAATAATACTCTGCCACAGTGAGGCCAAAGGTAATGATTAGATAATGCTTAAAACTGTAATTACTAGGTGAGGAATGATTACACAGTAGATACACACCGTGTTATTACGGAAGATTATGAGGACACGAAGAGCAGAAGACTGGGACTGGGCGGCTGTGGCTCAGTCGGTAGAGCGGGTTGTCCACTAATCCACTAATCGTAGGGTTGGCGGTTCGAATCCCGGCCCGGCTGACTCCACATGCCGAAGTGTCCTTGGGCAAGACACTGAACCCTAAGTTGCCCCCGATGGCAAGCTAGCACCTTGCATGCAGCTCTGCTACCATTGGTGTGTGAGTGTGTCTCATTTGTAAGTCGCTTGTAAAAAAAAAATGTAAAAATGATATTTCTGTAAAGCTGCTTTGAGACAATGTACCATTGTAAAAAAGCGCTATACAAATTGATTAAAAAAAAAAAAAAAATCAGCGACCATGAAAACATCCAGGCCACGGATTCGGCGTCGGATCAGAACCTGAACCAAAAGCAACATCCGTATCGGAGATTTCTACTAATAGAAATGCAGGGAGGTTGAAAACGCTGGCTGAAACGTGTGTCTGTGTGTGACGTGTAGAGATCAGGTTTCCAGAATGAAATGAAATGAAATGAAATAAAATAAAAACCCAAATCTTTCCTTTCAAAAGGTCATTTTATCTTGGAGTGTGCTGAAGAGCAGATGTAAGGTCAGCGTGTTTTTACACTGAGCCTGAGGCGCTAAGGGCCTCCAGGGGTTTGTGGTAAAAATGGTCATAGATAGATATCAAAGACTCCACATGACAGTGTCAAGCAAAAATGAAGCTAGTCGAAGTTCAAAAAGTTCAATAATGCTAATAAAAATGATTTTTACTATTAAACTATCAGGAGAATGAGAGATGGTTTATATTTTGGATTTCTACAAAGAAAAAAAAAAACACTAATGTAATAAAATAATAATGAGAAGAAAAAGAAGAGGATGAAGAAGAAGAGGAAGAAGAGGGTGATGAAGAAGAAAAAGATGAAGAGGAAGAAGAAGAAGATGAAGAAGAGGATGAACAAAAAGAAGAAGAAGAAGATAAAGAAGAAGATAAAGAAGAGGATGAATAATAATAATAATAATAATAATAATAATAATAATAATAAGAAGAAGAAGAAGAAGAAGATGAAGAGGATGATGAAGAAGAAAAAGACGATGATGAAGAAGAAGAGGATGATGAAGAAGAAGAAGAAGAGGAAGATGAAGAAGAAGAAGAAGAAGAAGAAGAGGATGATGAAGAAGAAAAAGAGGTCGATGAAGAAGAAGAAGAGGATGATGAAGAAGAAGAAGAAGAAGAAGAAGAAGAAGAGGATGAATAATAATAGGAAGAAAATGAACAAGAAGAAGAAGAAGATGAAGAAGAAGAGGATGAAGGAGAAGAAGAAGAAGAAGAGGAAGAAGAAGAGGATGATGAAGAAGAAGAAGAGGATGATGAAGAAGAAAAAGAGGTCGATGAAGAAGAAGAAGAGGATGATGAAGAAGAAGAAGAAGAAGAAGAAGAAGAGGATGAATAATAATAGGAAGAAATGAACAACAAGAAGAAGAAGATGAAGGAGAAGAAGACGAAGAAGAAGAAGAAGAAGAGGATGATGAAGAGGATGATGAAGAATAAGAAGAAGAGGATGAAGAAGAAGAAGAAGAGGATGATGATGAAGAAGAAGATGAAGAAGAGGATGATGAAGAAGAAGAATAAGAAGATGAAGAAGAGGATGATGATGAAGAAGAAGAAGAAGAAGAAGATGAAGAAGAGGATGATGATGAAGAAGAGGATGAAGAAGATGAAGAAGAAGAAGAAGAAGAAGAATATGAAGCAGAGGATGATGAAGAAGAAGAGGAAGAAGAAGATGAAGAAGAGGATGATAAAGAAGAAGAAGAGGAAGAAGAAGATGAAGAAGAGGATGATGATGAAGAAGAAGAAGAAGAAGATGAAGAAGAGGATGATGATGAAGAAGAAGAAGAAGATGAAGAAGAGGATGATGAAGAAGAAGAGGATGAAGGAGAAGAAGACCTATGTTTTTTTTTTCTCTTTCTTGACATTAATAAGACAAAAAAATCTCCAGCTTGTCATTTTTTCTCCAAAAATCTCCTCTGTCCTTAAAGTTACAGCTTTATCTCTGACTGTTACAAAGCACTGACACTGGAGACTCCTTCCTTACATGTTACATGAACACATTTTAACACGTGATGTTACACGAAAACGTCACCATGTCCCTGTGAACGAGCTGTTACTATGGAAACGGTAACACGTCGTGACGAGAGCGTTAATATAATCCCGCGCTGCTCTCGGGAAAAACAAACGCGGTGTAAAAGAAACTAATCGTGAAGCGAAGTACAAACAGAGACATTAACATACTGAAAGTTTGGAAATAATTGAAGATTAGCTCTGTCAAAATAAGAAAAGAACATTCCGACTGCCAGTTTCTCTTCCTCCATCCTTCACGGAAAACAATAAAGCCGGAAACGTTGTTGTAATTAAAATGATAAAGCGAAGGAAAGTATTTGAAAAATAATTGCTTTTGTGATATTAGAGAGAGACACAAAAGCATCACCTTTGTATTTTTCATTAACGTGTTTATTAACTTAAATGAAATCTGTGGCGGATTCTCCATCAGCGAGTATTAACGCGCCGCAGGAAAAGTTGCTCGGGGACGCACTTTGTTTGCACATAAAGGTGATGCGTTTGAGACCTGAGGAAGGCTTTCGTGATGAAAAAAGTCATTTCCGGAGCTCATTTATTCCACTCATCGCTGCATTATCTCCATGTTCATGGCACCTCCAAGCTTTTCTCTTCCCACCTGCTTTATTCCGTCTCTCTCTCGTGAACGTGCGGAATACGTTTGAGACTATTAGACGATTAGAAACCCATTTGTGGTTCACGGGAGATTCGTGCGAGAGTATAAAGTACAAATATGAAGCGGAGAGATGATGAGGAAGTCGATAATGAACACCGAGACTCTCTGAAGAAGCTGGAGAACTTTACTCCGCTACTTTCTCTCTTTTTTTCCTCCTCACTCGATACATTTCCACAAGGATCAGAGTTTTATTGTCCTGCCTCAAGCAAATATTCTACAAAAGCACTGAGGACAAATCTAATTTATTTACTTTCTTAAGCCTCCTTCTGGGTTTTCCGCTTTGTAATGGTCTGTCCTGTTGTTCCAGGTTCCCTTCTGATTTGATAGCAATTTATGAACATTTCTAAGCACCTGGCCCATAAAAGTACTTTTGCGACACACTCGACCAAAGCTTAACTTATATTAACTAGTGTTAGCAGTGAAAATCATACATTATATCCTCTCCGAAATCCTGCCATGTTAGCACGTTCGTTAGCAAGCTTGCATTAGCAGTGAATATTCTGAATATTTAATACTTGCATTTACATTTAGCAGACGCTTTTATCCAAAGCGACTTACTAATGAGACACACTCACACACCAATGGTAGCAGAGCTGCATGCAAGGTGCTAGCTTGCCATCGGGGGCAACTTAGGGTTCAGTGTCTTGCCCAAGGACACTTCGGCATGGGATCACCCGGGCCGGGATTCGAACCCCCAACCCTGCGATTAGTGGATTAGTGGACAACCCGCTCTACCCACTGAGACACAGCCGCCACTTAATATAACTTTTTTTTTTTTATTATTTCAGAGCTTCACATGAGTTAGCTAGCTAGATTTACTTATACATATTGTGAACATTTTATAAATATGACTTAAAATCCTCTGCTATCCTGTGAAGGTCACTTATATTAGCTAGCATGCTGGTTTTAGAAGGGAATGTTCTGCATATATTAAATATATACGATGTAATAAAAATCCTCTCAGAGTTTTAGATTAGCTTATTTTATCTATCTAGGATTAGCATGAACGTGTATATGATTTAAACATCTTGACAGATCCTGTCAGGTTAGCTCATGTTATCGCACTAGATAGCTAAGAAGAAAGCATGTACTGTATGGCTTGAAATACGTTTTATGGATAATTTAAAAAAATGCTTAAAATGCTTTTAGAACTCCTGTTATGCTAGCTAGCTAAGAAATACATCCATTTAAAGTCTCTGGGAAAATAAATAAATAAATAAATAAATAAACAAAATCATTTATTTTGTCCCAAAAGACAAAAGTGCACGTGATTATTAATATTAATATAATTATTATTTTCATTCCTCAGACAATTCCATCAGCATTTTGGCGAAGCACGACTCGTTTCACCGCCAGAAACAGGAAGTGTACCTGCTGCCTATCGTGGTGAGCGACGACGGAGATCCGCCGATGAGCAGCACCAACACGCTGACCATCCGAGTGTGCGGCTGCAGTAAAGACGGCGTGGTTCAGTCGTGTAACGTCGAGGCCTTTGTCCTGCCCATCGGCCTCAGCATGGGGGCGCTAATCGCCATCCTCGCCTGCATCATCCTACTGCTGGGTACGAGCTTCTCAAATCCTCCACATGTGTCGTGTTTCATTATTTCTCTGGTGCACAGGTTGAAATGTCACATCTGTGTAACAGGTTTGTTTTTATTAACCCTTCTATAATGTCCCGACATGGCAGCGGACTCCTGCTATTTAGCTGTTAGATTAATTGCAGCTATGTCACTAATGTTCAATTTTCTGTGAGCAATTATTAATTTCGATTCAGTTCAGTTTTGATAAACATGCGGGAGTAATAACGTTTCAGAAATATTTGTATCAACAGGAAAGGAATGTTTAAAAATGCTGCATAAAATGTCGAAAACCTGAACAGTTCACTTAAACAAGCCAATAAACAAACGTTCCTAGCAATGTAAGATTGTTGTGATTGCTTAAGCATATGAACTGATGAAAATGGAGAAGAAGTGAATAGTTGACATGATTTGTTTATAATATTTAATAAAATGGGGGCGGTCACGGATGAGGCACGGTGGCTTAGTTGGTAGAACCTCTGGGATTTGGCGGCTCGAATCCTACCTCTGCTTTATGTGTATGGAGTTTGCATGTTCTCTCCATGCTTCAGGGTTTTCCTCCGGGTTCTCTGGTTTCCTCCCCCAGTCCAAAGTCATGTGTAGTATGCTGATTCCATCCATCCATCTTCAACCGCTTACTCCTTTTCAGGGTCACGGGGAACCTGGAGCCTATCCCAGGGAGCATCGGGCTCAAGGCAGGGTACACCCTGGACAGAGTACCAGTCCATCGCAGGGCACAATCACATACACACACTTTAGACATGCCAATCAGCCTAACATGCATGTCTTTGGACTGGGGGAGGAAACCCCCATGGCCCTGGTACATGGCCCTGGCGGGACTCGAACCCTGGACCCTGGAAGTGTGAGGCGGACGTGCTAACCACTAAGCCACCGTAGTATGCTGATTGGGATCTCTAAATTATCTGTAATGTGTGAATGTGTGTGTGTGTGTGTGTGTGTGTGTGTGTGTGTGTGTGTGTGTGTGTGTGTGTGTGTGTATGTTTGAGACAAATAGTGTACCCCCAGGTTCAGTGGTATAGGCTCTAGGCTCCTCCGTGACCCTGTATAAGATGTCAGTGGGTTGGAAACTGGATGGATTTAATTTCACACCTGAAGAATCAACATCACCGTCAATATAATATGCCAATAAAGAGTTAATGAGTGCAGCATCGTTTAGTTTATCTAAATCGGGTTTGTTAACTTGTGTGTCTCTAGTGATCGTGGTTCTGTTCGTGACTCTGCGGCGGCACAAGAGTGAGCCGCTGATCATCAAAGACGAGGAGGACGTTCGTGAGAACATCATCACGTACGACGACGAGGGCGGCGGCGAGGAGGACACGGAGGCGTTTGACATCGCCACTCTGCAGAACCCCGATGGCATCAACGGCTTCCTGCCTCGAAAAGACATCAAACCCGAGCTGAGCTACAGCATCCGCGCCGGACTCAGACCCGCGGCCAATGGCGTCGACATCGACGAGTTCATTAACGTCCGGCTCCACGAGGCTGATAACGACCCGACTGCACCACCATACGACTCCATCCAGATCTACGGCTATGAAGGTCGAGGATCGATGGCTGGATCTTTGAGCTCGCTGGAAACTTCCTCGTCAGATTCGGACCAGAATTTCGATTATCTCAGAGAGTGGGGCCCGCGGTTTAGAAGACTCGGAGAGCTCTACTCAGTGGGCGAGAGCGACAAAGAAACTTGAGGCATTCCTTTTTTTTTTTTCACCTTCATGATGTTCGCATTATGGTGCTCGCCAGACCACGATTAAAACGCATCTGTTTCAAAATGGCGGGAACTTTTTTTGTTTATTTATTTATTTGTATTTTTTGGAAACTGCTAGAGACAAACATACTAGGGTTAGTCATCCACATAAAAGTACATAAAGGGCCTGAACTTCACCACCACCACGGTGTCTGTCGTAGGAGGTCACTGATCCTTGTGGAGTCTTTTAGATTAAGTGTTTTTGGCTCATCGTTTGTTCACTGTGACCACCGGAAATGTAGGTTCTCGTCGGTCACGTAAAGAGAAAGACGGAAACAAAAAGGTTTCAGAGATGTGGATGAACTTCCGAGGCCTCAAAATGGTTCCACACGTCTCCTTAACGTCATCCAGCCAATCCGAGGAAGAAAGGATCCTTACAAAATCGACTAAAAAGCAATATATGGTCTTCTATATTGAATGTATGTGTGTATGTTTAAAGGTGAGATAAGTGTACAATATTGGCTTTAATAGATATTAGTTGAGATAGCATTTGATACTGAGCGGCCGGATTTCCTGAAAAGCCTCGCGGCTTGCTTTATACACCACGTTTGTATTCACGCTCTTAGTGTGTCTCACACTCGGACATTAGTAGCCTATAACAGACTGAAGACAAAAAGAGAAATGTAGAAACAACGAGGCCTTCTTTTTACAGAAGCAAACATTAAATACGGTTGTATTTGAACATTTTTGGAAACATCAATCGTGTTTACTTCACTAGCGTAGTATGATTTATAAATATATGAATATTCATTGTCTGTTTTGTGCTGCGGGTATAAAAAAAAATGGTGTCATTTCGGTTTCTCTTTTTTCTGCTTTGTTTCATTTGTCACAGAAAAGCTCTTTTTGTAATCACTAATATCAGAAATACAGTACTGCAGTCCATGCAGACGTCAACAATGATCCTGTTTACACCTGGTCATTCCATGCCTCTTGTTTTGAGGATCAGACATATATCTGGATCAACATTATCCATGTCAAAATGCAGATGTGATCAAACCTGTTTAAAAGAGAATTTAATGAAATCACTCAAGATTACAGAAGTGTTACTCAAGATTAGGGTGGCTGTGTCTCAGTTGGTAGAGCGGGTTGTCCACTAATCCACTAATCGTAGGGTTGGTGGTTGGAATCCCGGCCCGGGTGATCCCATGCCGAAGTGTCCTTGGGCAAGACATTGAACCCTAAGTTGCCCTCGATGGCAAGCTAGCACCTTGCATGCAGCTCTGCTACCATTGGTGTGTGAGTGTGTCTCATTTGTAAGTCGCTTGTAAATGTAAAAATGATATTTCTGTAAAAGCTGCTTTGAGACAATGTACCATTGTAAAAAGCGCTATACAAATTGATTATTATTATTATTATTAGAAGGTCTGAGATGCCATTTAAGCAGATGGTATATAAGAGTAAACATGTGCACAAAAGCTGTGCACAAAAGTCACACTGGGTAATGAAAAACCCTCTCAAAATATCACGTCATGACTGACACCCCGAACAATATATCAAACCCCTTCTGATACATCGTAAATGACAACTCTTTCGATGTGTTAGGTCAGAACTTTAAGCCCTACCAATGCAATACATCATAACTGATATATTAAATCATGACTAAAAGCCCTGCTTAAAATTAATGTCATGACTAAAACCACTTCTTAAACATGATGTCATGACTTAAAGCCCTTCTTAAACATGATGTCATGACTAAAACCACTTCTTAAACATGATGTCATGACTAAAACCACTTCTTAAACATGATGTCATGACTTAAAGCCCTTCTTAAATATGATGTCATGACTAAAACCACTTCTTAAACATGATGTCATGACTTAAAGCCCTTCTTAAACATGATGTCATGACTTAAAGCCCTTCTTAAACATGATGTCATGACTAAAACCACTTC
>JAFFST010049633.1:43744-58548 GCA_022414735.1 Noturus placidus
TATACACATTTATTTATTTATTTATTTATTTATTTATTTCGCTTTCACATCACTTATTCCTGGCTCTCCGTGTAAACGCACGACTCGCGGATCTTTCCGTTCAGACACAACAGAAGGAAAACAGTATTTCGATATCGCCGCTATGTAAATATTTCACATATGCTTGACTTAATTTGACTTTCCGTGAAGACTAAGCGCTTAAAAATTACCTAATTAAATGCGCCGTTCGCCTCTCCTCATCCCTACGAGGAACTAAGTGCAGTAGATTCAATTATGTTTTGTAGGTTTTTGTCTTTTATTTCCATAATGTAGGCTTTAATGGAATTGCTTCTCTAAGAGCAAAGCGTTGGTATTTATCATTTGAAATTCAGATGGGTGCCTTTTGCAAACTTGCTGACAAAATTGAAATCCATAAAAGTGCTACGCAAAGCGGTTTCACCTCATTTAATTAGGCAGAGAGGATCGTATGAGTAAAACAGAAGTACGGAGGCTCGAAGCTGCCGAAGATAATTGTCACGATGAGCCGGTTCTCGGCGTGCCCAGACGTGCAGACGTCCTAATCTGCTCGCTTTCCATCAGGAAATGCCTAATTACTGAAGATTGCAGCGCAGCGCTGATGAATTCTGGACTGTGATTGGTCAGAAGGTGTTGATTGGTTTTCTAAAACAGCAGCTCGTTATATAATGTATACAGAGCTTCATCTGTAGATCTGCAGGTCCTGGAACAGTAACAGGGAAGTGATTCGGAGGGTAGGGGGGGAACGAAAAGTCCCGGTCCTTGAAGGTCTTGACATACACGTAAAAGTGCTTCCAGTATCTTACGTAGCCAACGATCCTCAATGCTGATTGGTCGGTCTATGTAATTAATCACACTGGTATAGCGACGTAACAACATAACGAACTTTATAGCAGTAAATATTCTCAGTACAAAGAGAAATATTTATGGATTGCACATTCTATCAGCTTCCGTGATGTCACCCTCGGTTAGCTACCGGACACACATGCACAAAGCATTTTGAAAACAAAGCGACGTTTCATAAAGTTAGCGTACGTACAATAAACTAGCATTTGTCTGAGTCCCTGTATACGCTAACTCTACGTGGACGGTTAACTCTATTTCATTCTGGGCGGTCGAGCTCTCTTTCAAAACCATGCGCGGGTTGACATCGTTTAGCTAGCGTTATCAGTGCGAGTCGTGGGAACGCTCACCAGACTGCTCCAGCGGTGACCTGCTGCCGCTCGCACTCTTGGACTCTCGCCTTTTTAGTATTTCCTTTGTGTTTTTTTTGTTTTTGTTTTTAAATGCTGTTAATGATGTGCTTTCTTTTCACCGGGGCACATGCATGCTGCGTGACTGTGGGCTTGGCTTCGTGTCGATGGATTCGGGTGACCTTTGAACTTGAATTGATTACGCTATGTGAAAACAGGTTATTTATTGGCTGTTTGTAATATTTGAGCATTTCTATTGCCGTTCTTTTTCTCATTGTTCTGTTTTACTCTCGGTAAAATTGAAATGAAAACTTTGTGTTTTGTGTATATTGCTGTGGGATATTAAAGATGCGTTCATTCAGACGCGGAAGTAAACCTGAGGCTTCAGTGATGAGCTTCTTGTGCAAACGAATGAAACAAATCCGATGAGTAGTGCAAGAAAAGACCGAAAATCAGCATCAGAAAGTCTTTATTCAGCAAATATGCAGCTTACAGGGGCATATGACAAATCAGCATGAGGACACACACATAGAGTACATACACATACATACACATACATATACATATATACATGTATTCACGCGCACCCGGCAAAATCACATCCATGTGTTTATGTGCAGGAATATTTTACCTGCATTTTCAGCATTTTCAGTGATGAGCTTCCCCTCTCTCTCTCTCTCTCTCTCTCTCTCTCTCTCTCTCTCTCTCTCTCTCTCTCTCTCTCTCTGACTCTCTCTCTCTCTCTCTCTCTCTCTCTCTCTGACTCTCTCTCTCTCTCTCTCTCTCTCTCTCACACACACACACACACACACTTTCAGAGACTCAGATTTCTCAATTAATGTTGGAATTGGGAAAAAAACTGAACTTATGGTTATTGTGCAATTGTTCAAAATAACACTCTCTCTTGACTTAGTTGTGAGTCAGAATTAAGTCCAGAATATAAAACATGGTGTTTCTTTAAAAGTCATATTATTTGATGTCAAGCCATGAGGTATCAGGTTTGAAACTGACATTGAGTCAAGAGTCATAAGGTTTGAAATCCGAATCGAATCATGAATCATAAGGTTTGAAGTCCAATCGAGTCATGAGTCATAAGGCTTGAAGTTGATATTGAGACACGAGTCAAAGTGTTTGAAGACCACATCAAGACCTGAGTCATGAGGTTTGAAGTTGATATTTAGTCATATGCCACAAGCTTTGAAGTCCAAATCAAGTAGTGAATCATATGGATTGAAGGACAATTCGAGTCATGAGTCATAAGGTTTGAGTTCCAGTTCAATTCATTAGTCATATGTTAAAAAAGTAAGCGATTCATCTTCAAGAACAATCTATGATTGTCTTTGAGTGTTAGACTTTTTTCCTTCTGTTTATTTTACAGCTAACCGTGTCTCAAAAACCACATCAAAAACCATCATGTACCGGGTTAAACCACTGGATATAAGCGTCCTCTTCGTCCTTTACTTAAGAAGATTCCAAGTAAGTCTCTGCTGACGGATGAAATTCAGGGAAAACGGGATATTGGGGACATTAAGATTGCTGTTTGTAGCTCCTTACTTGGATCGTTGCTTAACTCTCCATTAAAGAAACTTTTCTAGAAATATAAAGTTAGTAGATGAATGAATAATCATAAGCTTGCAGATTTACAGTACTCAGGTATTTACAGGGAAACGAGCCAACCAGCTGATTCAGCGATAATATTAAATCAGTGACTAAATAAAGAATTAAAGATCTACCTGAGGGAGGACGACACACACCTGGTGTTTCCCGTCTCAGCACAAAGCCTGTTGTTGTTCTTACTGGCTCTCATCAGTGCTGTCCCAGTTCCCCTCCGTCTCCCCGCTCCGTTCCCAGGCAGCCGTATCATTTACCACCAACACACCAAAACCTTTTGTTTACACAAAAAGCTTCTCACTAGTGCGTCTCCAGGCACTTTGTTGACACTGTTTTTTGGGGTTTTTTTCTCCATGTGCGTTGTCATTTCTGCTGTCACGACTCATATCTCGCATCGCTCAGAGCCTCTGTGCTGAAGTGGGTGCCACATACATTAAAGCAGTGTCAACAGCTCCCTTAATTACGCAGGAATTCTGGGAAATCAAAGCTGTGTTTGGCACCGAGAACAATCTTACACTCATTAAAAAAAAGAAAGAAACGGCTTCAGCTTGAGGCTTTTTATTTATCTTGTGTTTTAAGATGTGTAACGTTTACCTGAATCGCCTCGGTTAGGGAACGCAACGCAGTCGAATGTTTTCTGTTTTTTGCCGTAGATGATTTTATGGACAGTTTCAGATTAGATGCTGTCTCTAGGCTTTTTCGGGTGTTTATTCTATGTACTATTAGTTTCACTTTATTAAATTATATGTGAATGCCTTCTTTAGCCTTAATGCTTGTGTTGTTAGCAATGCAGCGTGCTTAGAGCAGACTTATGAAAAGTTGTTGGGACTTGAAGAGTTTGTGATGGTGTGTAGGTGTCTGATGGTAAAGGGATATATGATCTACATATATGTTTTTTTTTTCTGTCTAATACATACCTTAACAACTCTATTTTAAGAAAACAGATCAATGTAGAACTTCATAATTAGGTAATTATCTTAAACCACAATGTAAAATGTTCTTGAATGTTTAAAGTCGTGTACCAAGTTTTCATCGGTGAGCTGTACAATGTTCCCACAGCTCTCTCAAGGCCTTCTGTCTAAAGCTTTGGACCCGGACATAATGCAGGGAAGGCCATTAAAATAAATGCAATCAGTGTACATGACTATATAGCGCCATGGCTCTCTGTGAATTATATTGTGCACTCAGAGCACAGCATGCAGACGGCCGTTGGCAGACATTTTTGGCACCAGGCCTTCACACCTACTGTATATGAAAATCGGGAATGCTCAATCATCTCAGCCGTAAATCCCGCGCCGGAGAGCTGAGGTCAGTCTGTGTTTTACACTCTATATGAAAGCCACTTGAGCTGAAAATGTGTGATTTTTAGACACGGTGATGCTTTTCATTTTCTTTTTTCCTATTTTAAGCTTGAGCTGAATGTTGACCATGAAAGCTCTATACTATTCATCCGCCCTCTTTTCCATCCGAGGAAAGCCATTTTCATTTAAGGACAAAATCATAGCATGTGTTGCATCGACTGCTCAACTGCGGCACACAATACAAATAAAAATAAGCAGCTAAATGCACTTCATCACTCCGGAAATATTCCAGAAGAAGTCGGTTCTACAGTTACGCTTCAAAAACAAAAATCTTTTTTAAAAAAATGTCTTATTTCTTAAAAGTCTTAAAATGAAATGATTTATGCTTTAGTTTTAATGGAACATCACTTCCATATCAGTTTATTAAAAGGCGGCTGTGTCTCAGTGGGTAGAGCGGGTTGTCCACTAATCCACTAATCGTAGGGTTGGTGGTTGGAATCCCGGCCCGGGTGATCCCATGCCGAAGTGTCCTTGGGCAAGACACTGAACCCTAAGTTGCCCCCGATGGCTAGTTAGCGCCTTGCATGGCAAGTGAATGGGTGAATGTTTGTGTGAATGTGTGTGTGAATGGGTGAATGAGACACAGTGTAAAGTGCTATATAAGTGCGCCATTTAGTTTATGGTTAGGTGTATGGTGTAGGTGTGCACCGGAGTGAGTTTATTTATTTATTTATTTATTTATTTATTTATTTATTCATTTATTCCCCCTCGTGCCTGTTCCCAAAGGAATTCTGACCAAACCCATCCACTCCCAAAGGAATTGTCACCTACCCTATCCATTCCTGAAGGAATTATAACCAATCTCGCCCATTCCAGGAGAAATTCTCATCAATCTCCGCCATTCCCCGAGGAATTCTGACCAACCTGCCCATTCCTGAAAGAATTCTGTCCAAATCTTCCTGCTCCCCACAGCAATTCTGACCCATCCTTCTGTTACTGAAGGAATTACAACCAACCTCAACCACTTCCAATGGAATTCTGACCAATCCCTTCTCATTAAATCACTCCAGAAGGAATCTCACCCACTTCTGAAGAAATTCTGACCCATGCCATCCTACTCTCCTAATCCTACCCATTTCTTCCTACTCTTGATAGAAATCTAATCTATCCCTCCACCATTGAAGGAATTCTGACCAATCCTGACTGTTCTTTAGAATTCCGATCCAATCAGCTGCCAAAAGAATTCCACCAAAATCCCGAGGGAATTCCAAGCATTCCCACCTCCTTCAAATGGAATTGTGACCACTCCAGTCCTCATGAGAGTAAAAACTCCCTGCTCCTGTCACTTCTTTCTTGTTGCCCATGGGATCTCAGACCTTGTAGTCCAAGTTAAGCGCTCCATGTTTAAGTGTCTAATGCGGTAAAGCAGTGTAATCTGACAGGTGTATTATTCCGCACTTTATTGCACTGATCTATTCACTTTTGTAGCATTAAAAAAACTAAAAAGCACTGACGCTGGACATGTAATGTGACGCCTGTGTGTGGATTTGAATTGAAGTGCAGTTCGAGTCGTTCCCCGCTGTTGTTTATCAGCATTTAATACGCATTAAAAAGGCTAAAAAGCGAAAATGTCCCGTCAGTTTGGATTTAACGATGGAAATGACCGCTAGTCACAGAGGAAAAAATGAATAACTGTGCACGCCCTGATTCATGGTTCAGTGAGGAGAGAGAATGAATTGGATGTATTTGATGATGATAAAATAATAAATGAAGTAATAATTTCCACCCCAGCAGTGTGAGAGCTCTTTGTGTTGCGGTAGAGAGGTGAGGCAGGTAGGTGAGAGACTTACTGACCTTTCTGAACACTTCCTGTCCTGCAGCGTCGCCTCCGTCGCTCTTTCTATTAACATTTCAATACACCCAGCCTGCTCTGGGGGAAAAAAGATCCTCATATGACCTTTAGGGAGAAAAGACTTAAATGCTGCCCCCTCATTTAACCTTAAAAAAGAGAAAAAAAAAACATGAGGTGGCTCTCATTATCGACTGACGTGAAGAGAAATCTTTTTTTTTTTTTTTTTAAATGGTGGAGCAGTGTGTGTGTGAGTGTGTGTGTGTGTGTGTGTGTGTGTGTGTGTGTGTGTGTGTGTGTGTGTTTTGGCACTCTCTCCTTTCTGCCTCCCGAATTTGGTAGGTCATGAAGATAAACAAGGCACCTCTAATTACAATGCACACATTCAAGCACGCACACACACACACACACACACACACACACACACACACACACACACACACACACACATTGAGACACACAAATATCACTGTGACCACACATCTGCCTGGAAGGGAAACAGAATGGATTCATGCCCGTTAGGTCCCTGGCAAATGAATACTGTTGACAGAACAATTAGCATTTAAAAGGAAGAATAACCTTCGCTCAATGCATCACTTTTAGTACCGTGGACCATCATTTTCACCAGACATCATCACTCTCGCGCCTCTCACTCGGCCCCGGGGCTCATAAACAGGCTTAGAATCGTGACATGTCTGAGGAATCTTTACTAATGAAATCAAATCAGAGATACAGAAGGATTAAAACACTGTGTGTGTATGTGTGTGTGTGTGTGTGTGTGTGTGTGTGTGTGTGTGTGTTACAGTAAAATCAGTGTGGTGTGATACAGCAGAGTCACTGTTACCCCCCTGATTGTATTTCCTATAACAGCACGTCTCTAAGAGATGTATTCCTCTTACACCACAGCGGTTTCATAAAAGTCATCTGTAACGTGTAACTGTTGAATCCTCGGATCTGATTGGTCAGAAGGTGTGGATTAGTTTTCTATAACAGCGGCTTTGACAGTAGCGCTGCTCCGAATCACAGTGTTGGATATAATCAATGCGCTCGTTCTAATACATCATGGTTTCTATAGCAACAGCTCGGTCACATGGACGTGTATGTATCTCTAGAACACTGATACTGTACGGTGAAGTTTCCTTGAAGTCAGGAGATGGAACATGTATGGAAGGAGTCTCCAGTGCCAGCACTTTGTAACAGTCAGAGGTGAAGCTGTAACTAACAGGATTTCACGCTCTACGGTTTCTCGGTAACATGACAAGCTGGAAGTAGAGGAACTAATCATCAGAGGTTCCGCAACTTTACACGTAACTGTACATGAATAAACTGCTGTGGTATAAGATGAATACAGCACAATAACTCCAATACTCAATCATATCACTCAACATTTTACTTTGACTGGATGATACACGGTGTTTTTTTTTAATTCTTACTTATCTCATGGTGATACTTTGTAAATATTCCCATATATAAAAAATTAAGTACACCCCTGATGTGTATAAATACAGTATGTGATGATATCTTGTCATGTACAACACTGAAGAATTGACACTGTGCTACAATGTAAAGTAGTGAGTGTACAGCTTGTGTAACAGTGTCAATTTACTGTCCCCTCAAAATAACTCAACACACACACATTAATGTCTAAACCACTGGCAACTAAAGTGAGTACACCCCTAAGTGAAAATGTCCACATTGGACCCAAAGTGTCAATATTTTGTGTGGACGCCATTATTTTCCAGCACTGCCTTAACCCTCTTGGGCATGGAGTTCACCAGAGCTTCACAGGTTCCACTGGAGTCCTCTTCCACTCACTTTTGTTAGATTCTGTGTGTGTATATATATAATAATATTTGCTAAAGTGCCAAAGTTGTACAGAACATTTTCACACTACACAGTGGATTTCTCTTTCACAAGCACTCGCCTTTTATTCTTGTCTTGATCTGTCTTCACATCAGCGTACACACACATTCCCATGATGACAGGTCTGTCTGTGTGTGTGTGTGTGTGTGTGTGTGTGAGAGAGCATTTTCTCTTCTACCAGCATGTTTGAAGTACCTGACCACACATTTAATGCCTGAACTCTTTCCTTTTAGAACGATGGATTTATTTATTTCTTTATTTATTTGTGTTTTTATCTGATCTAAAGTGAAATCTGACAGTGTGGAGGTGAAGGACGTGTGTGATGTCTTATTCCAGAAGACAACGGGATGCCGGGTTCAGTTCTGCTGCTGTGTATGAGGTACATTCAGGTATTATTTTTCTTTTTCATCAGCATGGAGTAAAATAAACGTCCAACTCACATAGATTTTCCACTTAATCCAAGGTCTAGCTGATCTCGTTGCTTATTACGAGACTAGCTGAAGTTTATGGTGTAGATTTAGAAGTATTTTAGCATCACGCTAAAGTCTCATTTGGGGATAATCAAATACACGGTTTTACTATCGAAATATAGCCAAATAGCTACGTTTCAGTCTTTCTTATTTAGTGGAGCTATGGTGTCGTGTGGCTAATGATGCCAAGCTTATAACTAGGCTACATGTTGGCTAAAAATAAATCAATCAATTGCTAGTCGTGTCATCATTGTTCCCACTTTCTCAGTCAATTTTGAGAAATTTCTGCTTTGAAATGCACTGCTAACATTAGCCGGGTAGTTTATTTATTTATTTATTATTTTTTTTTATGTATCTTAAGAAGTTAATTGTGTATAATGTCATTAGCAGTGGTTGTTAACGGCGTGATTAGGGTTCAACACTTACTGAAACACACTTTCTGCTGTTTTATCAGTTCGTTGTCATCAAGCTGATGTGATTCATCACTATATCTTCCAGCTTACTAAAAATAAACATCGCAAACTCTAAAGCTAATCAGCATGCGATGCTAACCGTCTTCTCCTACCCCACGACTCGGACCACCTTCAGACTGATTTCAATCTCCTCACATCGCAGAAGAGGGCGGTCCGGGCCTCGTTATCTTTCAGAAGGCTCCAGTGGAGAGATTTGAATCTTCTCACTGGTCAAGCAACCATTAAAATGAACTCCATTCCTCCGAACAATCTCCTTAACCGAATACGCAGCTACTGACTCGGTGACATCGCTCTTCCTCTTTCCCTCTTTCCCTCTCTCTCTCTCTCTCTCTCTCTCACTCTCTCTCTCTCTCTTTCCCTCTCTCTCCCTCTCTCTCTCTCTCTCTCTCTCCTCTCTCTCTCTCTCTCTCTCTCTCTCTCTCTCTCTCTCTCTCTCTCTCTCTCTCTCTCTCTCTTGCTCACGCCGTTTAGCATCACATGCTATAAAAAAAGTAAATATGGTCAGGTTAAACCCAGAGACTCTAAAGCTGTTCCCCTTTTTTGTGTGTGTGTGTGTGTGTGTGTGTGTGTATTTAATTTCACACATATTTGCACAGCAGAATTACATTTTTACGTATCTAATACGGCCGAGTAAATATCGGGTCCATCTACAGGATGGTGGACTGTTAACAAGAAAAACCTCCAGCTTTAAAGTTTCAGCTGGAAATAAAAATTCAAACAGAGCTTTGACACATTAATGACTTTTTACTAATGAACTTATCAGTTTGAAATTACGAGCAATAAAAAAAAAGTCATCTATTGTATTATTTAACATTATAAACCTTTATTTACACCACAGTGCACCCAGGGAGTGTTTATATCCCCTGTGCTGCCTCCAGATTGTTTTGTGTTCATCAGAATGCTTTGTGATCATGTGCAGTGTTAAAGTCTATATATATATATATATATATATATATATATATATATATATATATATATATATATAATTGAAATACACTATATGGCCAAAAGTTTGTGCACCCTTGACCCCTGAACATCCCATTCTAGATGTATTCCTCCTTTGCTGTTATAATGTACTCCATTCTTCTGGGAAGGCTTTTCACGAAACTTCGGGGCGTGGCTGTGGGGATTTGTGTTCATTCAGATACAGTACAAGAGCGTTAGTATGGTTGAGATCAGGTGCTGATGTTGATGTGAGGAGACTCGAAATCCAGTTCATCCCAAAAGGAGTTCAGATCAGAGCTCAGGTCAGGACACTCGAGTTCTTCTACCATTTTCCAACCTTCACACAACATGTCTTCATGGAGCTCGCTGAGGCATCGTCATGCTGGAACAGTGTTTGGCTCCTCTTAGTTCCAGTGAAGGGAAACTGTAATGCTACAGCACACAGAGACGTTCAACACAATCATGTTCTTCAGACTCTGTGGGTGAAGAATCACATATGGGTGTACATATGGTCAGGGGTGCACATACTTTTGGCAGTAACTTGTTTCACAACATTATATGTAGAGTCACTATATATTAGTTGATTATTTTACAGTGACATCACTTCAAACAGTCGTTGATTCCTTATATCTCACACTTTGTATCATTACGCGTAAACATGATTGTTTATGTTTAAACGGATCTGGGCGTATTGGCGTCGTGTGTATAAAAAACAAACGAAGACTTCCTTTCCTTCAGCGGCCGTTTGTGCTCGAGCGTCACAGCGAGTCGAGAGTCTCTCTGCAGATTTGCTGCGATAAAGAGAAATCGACGCTGAGGAGAAGGCGTAGGAGCTGCAGGAGATCTCCGGCTTCCCTGTTGAGAAAGTTATGAACTTGTCTGGGAGACTGAATTAGAAGACCCAGGGTGAATGCAATATTTATTATTCTCTCGGCGTCGGCAGCAGACACAAACAATGTATAATGGATCAAATATCTTCGTTAAACGCGGGTTCTTGTAAAAAGGGAAAATAAAATAAAGAGCCGGTGGCTTTGCTTTGCTTCCTACATGAAGTCACAGGGCTTCATTTCGGCACGTGTGTGGCTATCTACACTGCTGCACTTTTTCTTTCTTTCCCTTTCAGCCTGAAGTGAGTTTTCATCTTCAAAGTGTAGCCGAAGTTGTTTTGAAGTGCGAGCAGGTTTGCATCCCTGCATCCTTTGTTATACTAATCACCCCACAGGCAAACACGGCAGATAACAAAGCCTGGAACAACAAGCTGTTATCTGGAAAGAAAAAAAAACGGGAAATAGATAGCCCCAATGTGCATAATTTCCTCCTGTTCTCATTTCTCTCACTACTTTCCCTCTGATACGGCGAGTACGAAAGCACCGGCGTGGATGAGCGAGACGATATGAGTCTCTCTGCTCCTCTACATCGCTCTACAATTGATGATCTTTGCAAACAACGGAAAATAACGCTAGTAAATTCAATCTTCAGACCCGTGGCCTGTTCGTATGAGGTGTATTGTTTTAGTTGTGTTTTTTTTTTTCCCACAGCGATGTCTGTGTAATACTGAATTCTGATTGGTCAGGACGTGCTAATAATAATCATGTTTAAAGTCACTGGTAGTGTGAAGACATTCTCTACGGAAACAATGGCCTGCTGATCTGTCATAAAGATTTGGAAAAACAAGTACAGGAATGTCCCCATCACCAACATGTCCAGACCTTCTTGTAACTAACGTGTATGCTAAAATATCTTTAAAATATACTTCAAACAGGAAGAGATCTGTTGAAGAAAGACTATTTCAGATGTTTGACCTTGCTGTGACCTTGACCCTGTTTGGATGTTGTTACGTCTGAGGACATATGTTAATTTAAAGTGGTGTGTTTGTGTATATTCTGTGTCGTATTTGGATGCGTGTTTGTTCTCGTCCCTCGTTCTCTCTCCATCATTAATGCAGGCACTCTGATTGACCTGTATTCAATGAATCGATGTTTGAGGTGATTGGATGGCGTGTGGGCGGAGCAGAGATATAAGCAGCATTGGATATGTGGAGAGAGAAGAGAGACTTCCTTGGATGAGGATGAATCCTTCCTCGTGTTTCCCAGAATAGTGTGTTGAGGTATAATGTTGAGTTGTTTCGGAGTAAGTGAGCTCAGGAGTTCGTGATGAAGTGACATTTAACAGAATGAGATCTAAGCTTGTTGATTTTGTCTTGATTTGCCTTTACACTTCTGCTGCAAGTATTTTGTTTGCTTAGTATCTTTATTTATTTCTTGTTTGGGGATTGTTTGTAATTGTTGCCACCCCCTTCCCTGAAGCTATTGTCCCCAATTCTTCTTATTATTATAATTATCTTTGGTATTATTGGTTCTGTTATGGTTATTGTTTCTTTTGTGGTTGTTGTGCTGATTCTGGGACAGGAGGTTGGATATCCTGGTTCTCTCTCCAAGGTTTTCTTTTCTTTCCTTATCTTAAATTTTTCTTTACTTTGTTACTGGCTCTCCAACTCTAGATGGGTAGTTATGTAACAATATAATGATAATATGATATAAATCCTTGTTCTTGAGATGTCACGCTAACGAGAAGCTCAGATGGATACACAGATGGACGGACAACCAAAAACATAATGCCGCCTCCACTTAGAGGCTGAGAGCGAAAAAAATCAGTCTGAATATTCAAACAAATCTCATTATAATTGCTTCAGATTATGGACGTGTCGGTTTTAAATGGCGTTCCTGAATGAGTTCTGTCTAAAAGAAATGAATAAAAAGTTCTCAGCCGTTGGCTTTTCTACACAACGTATTTGATTTCTATCAGTCATGTTTCAGAATCATATCACAAGCCCAGCGCTGATGGAGGTGGACCAGGCTGAGCTTTGAGCAGAAGCCTGACTGCTGGTGTGTGTCTGAGCACCATCACTGCTCATCGGGGTGAAAGTGTGTGCTAAATAACAGACCTTCATTCCCCCCCAGGGAGGCTTGAAAAGGGCATTTGCTGCTTTCTGAGGGAGTTTTCAGGAATAGGAAGTCGCTCCTATCTACGCTTGACCTCCTCAGACCTGGAACTGTCTTGACTGAAACCTCCTCCATTGCGTTCCCGCCCCCTCCCCTCAAGCAACTTCATCCAAAACCTCTCTGACATCCCGCCATCTCAGGAGATGATAAATAAATAAATAAATAGGCGACTGCTGTGTGGAGTGTGGAGTCGACTCGGTCCATCCTGAGGCGGAAAAGCTCCACTTCTACTGACCTTGCGTGTGGAAGAAAGACCTGGAGGTTTGGATTGGACAGAGTCGTGAAAAGGTCGCGTCTTGAGAAGATGGAGAAAAATATCCCGGGGACTCGGGTCCATTTCTGGTGCATGGTTTATAATTCAAAAAATATGTTTTTTTCTATGTTTTTTTTTATTTATTTATTTATTTTTTTTATGAATTCATGCACGCAAATGGGCAGATTGTAAGAGAGAGAGATGGAAAATACTGTACGCTGATACAGATGCTAGTTGAAATAAGGAATCAAGTGTGATGATGTATATACAGTAGTTGATATATCTAACTTGTTTTAGACACATTCCACAACGTTATATAGACATTAAGTAACTGTAAATGGATAAAAAGTACACGTCATACTTTATAATGTCATTATTGGTAAGTTGCTGTTTTGTAAGAGGAATAAAACTCTTCAGGATATGCAGTTATAGGAAAATTATCAACTTTATAGTTGATATATATATATATATATATATATATATATATATATATATATATATATATATATATCTCAACATCTTGTTGATTATTTTACATTATATAACAACACAACACACACAGTGGCTTATTCCGTACTCGTCACCCTTTGTATTGTCTCGAAAAGAGAAACACATGCTGCTAATCTCTTGTCTGTAACCTTTCGATAAACTGTAACAACTCCATCATCATCAACCTGAAATATTTAAATTAATTTTTACGATACAGCTGAAATAAATAACTCTTGTATTTCTAATGAATTCTGAACCCAGACACGGTTAATACAGAGCCGCAGATTGAGACTATTCATCACTTTGTGCTAGATTTCCCAGAGTTCTCGAGTAAATCAGAAAAGCCAATTTCTTTCCAGCTGACTGAAGCCTGAATAATTGGTCTTCTCTATGAAGATTGACAGGGGACGAAAGTCGGTTATTAATATGGAGTGAACCATGGCAGATTGTTTATTAGAAGCTTGTCATTGTTTACCACTAAAATGCCTCGGAGTTCAGACTTCGGTGACTGATAAGTTGGACCGAGGTTTTAAACAGCAGCCATTTGCTGTGAGCATGTTCTCCATTTCTTCCATGAACATCCATGTTCTCGAGTTCTCGATGGCAGTCTCTGCTCTGAGACGTCCATCCTCGTCGTATTAGCCTTCTGAGAGAGCGGAAATCACACCGATGTAATGAGTTTCTTTTATCCCGTACTTTACTGTAGCTTTGAACTGCCGGAGTGAAGGAGAGCTGAGAAATGAGAGTAATAGTGTTTCTCAAGAAGCTAAATTCAAATTAAAACTGCAAATGGAATGGTTCTGTTTGATCATACTTTCGGAACTACAGTGGTGTGAAAAAGTGTTTGCCCCCTTCCTCATTTCCTGTTCCTTTGCATGTTTGTCACACTTAAGTGTTTCGGAACATCAAACCAATTTAAACAATAGTCAAGGACAACACAAGTAAACACAAAATGCAATTTGTAAATGAAGGTGTTTATTATTAAAGGTGAAAAAACTCCAAACCATCATGGCCCTGTGTGAAAAAGTGATTGCCCCCCTTACTATAACTGTGGTTGTCCACACCTGAGTTCAATTTCTCTAGCCACACCCAGGCCTGATTATTGCCACACCTGTTCACAATCAAGGCATCACTTAAATAGGAGCTGCTTGACACAGTAAGGTCCACCAGAAGATCCTTAAAAGCTACACATCATGCCGAGACCCAAAGAAATTCAGGAACAATTGAGAAAGAAAGTAATTGAGATCTATCTGTCTGGAAATGGTTATAAAGCCATTTCCAAAGCTTTGGGAATCTAGCGAACCACAGTGAGAGCCATTATCCACAAATGGCGAAGACAT
>JAFFST010049634.1:20032-33579 GCA_022414735.1 Noturus placidus
TATTTGTTGAAAAAGTTTGAAATATCCAATAAATTTGGTTCCACTTCATGATTGTGTCCCACCTGATGTTGATTCTTCACAAAAAATTACAGTTTTATATCTTTATGTTTGAGGCCTGAAATGTGGAAAAAGGTCGAACAGTTCAAGGGGGCCGAATACTTTCGCAAGGTACTGTATATAGCCACAAAAAATACGTCTACCCACCCAGTTGATAATCGACCGATTCTTATTTAGAGACAATCTGGGCCAGATTTGAATTTTTTTGTGAATTCACAGATTGCATCTCAAACCTGATTGCTTCTTCAGACAAAGCATTCATTGTTGGAGACTTTAATGTTCATTTGGACAATCCACAAGACCCTCTGAGAACAGCGGTCGTGTCTAGTCTGGATTCAGAAGGGGTTAGAACCAATAGAACCACTAGAACCAACAGTGGTCACACTCTTGATCGAATACTAACTTTTTGATTAAAATCTAGCCCCACTTTCAGTCTGAAGCCATCGCGGATAATGACCTCATCACAATTAAAATGTCTCAATAATAATACATGCACTTTGCCATGCTGCTAATGTCACGCATACATTCATGTCTGCTACTGCACCCCTTTTATGAATAGTTTTGCGTCACCTTCGGAGCCTCCTGAGCTATGGAAAACCTCTTAGTGCTTCTACGCCAGCATGTCTCCACCCGAATAGAAGATAACCCTAGATCCTAATTTAATACTGTAGCAAAGTTAACTAGGAAAACCACCACCACAGAAGCATGCGCCCCTTCACCATGTAGTGAGGACTTCATTTTTTTCAGTGACAAAATTGAAAATATCAAGCCTGAAACACAGCCTAATAAATTAAAGCCAACCATTTGATAACTAAGCATGACGATGATCTGGACATATAGGATTTGAGATGTTTTACTCCACTTTCTTTAATTTGCTCATCCAAATCAACACCTTATCCCTTACCTACATGTTTCTTCAAACAAATACTTCCAGAACCAATTGAACCACTTCTTAAAAATAATGTTATTCCCTTAGCACTAGTTATGTTCCTTCAAACTAGCAGTGATCAAACCTCTGAATAAAACCTCAACCCCCGACCTAAATTACATCTATATTTATTCATTTAGCAGACGCTTTTATCCAAAGCGACTTACAAATGAGACACACATCAATGGTAGCAGAGCTGCATGCAAGGTGCTAGCTTGCCATCGGGGGCAACTTAGGGTTCATCTCTTGCCCAAGGACACTTCGGCATGGGATCACCCGGGCCGGGATTCCAACCACCAACCCTACGATTAGTGGATTAGTGGACAACCCACTCTACTGACTGAGACACAGCCGACCTGTCAGCTAAAGGCCAAGATCAAACCTCGCCTTTATCTCCACGATCCTAGAAAAGCTTGTAGCTCTGCACTTCTGCTCATACCTACAGTACATAGGGATAACGTTTGGGATAACATGGTACTGTAGCAGACACAGTGCTGTTTCAATGGTAAATGACCTACTACTGCCTCTGATAAGAGTGGAGTGTCCTTGTGTTTCTTGAAAAGTGCAGCTTGACATCATTAATCATAATATTCTCCATCATGTGCAGTAGTAAAAGACCTTGGAGTGATTATAGACTCTTATATTACATGCTTTTGTTACCTCTTGGTTGTAGAAATGCTGTCTGGATGTTTCAGAAGGTGCATAAACAAGCACTAGTCAGTCAGAATGCAGCACCAGAATCCTTACAAGAACCAGAATATATGATCACATCACCCCCATGTTATCCACACCGCAGTGGCAGTTAAACTCCGCATCGATTAGAAAATACTACCATTGACCTATCAATCACTGACTGGTCTTGAGCCTCGGGACCTGAGGGAACTTCTTGCCTTTTATGATCCACCACAACTACTTCGATTAAAAGGTAGATAGATTTTTCCAGGTTGTATCATAGACTTTTTAAAGATGGGAAAAACAGCTCCAGCGTACTCTTTTTGATAAAAAACCATTCAGTATAAATATTTCCAGTCTTATAAAGTGCTTTCCCTCATCTAAAAGCACTGTTTCTGATCTGATGATCTGTCTCCAGCATCCACACAAGATGATTATTTATCATTCCTGTCATGGATGTACACGGGCAGCTAGTCAGAGCTATTGGGTGCTAATTGTTTGGGTCAGTATGATCGTTGCCTGGTTTGGGTATGGGTATGATTATTCCTGCTTTCGCATGGTACGGTACATCTCCTTACTTCTAGATGGTGTAAAAATCGTCCAAGCGGGTCGGATAAAGTGTGTTGCTGTAAATTCTTTAAAATTTGGTAATGAATGTGGTCTGGTCCAGCCTCTCCTTTATCACGCTCTCCCATTGATTAGACAGCTCCGTGCCAGACCTGCTTCCTCACTGCCTGGTCCCTCCGTCCTCCTTGCCACACTCCTCTGCGGCCAAATTCAGGCCTCCAGCCGGACATACACCCATCCCCCTCCTTTCGGGAGGAGCGGTGAGGTCCTTTAAGCTACGTCCTTCGTCTGGCCGGCCCCGCATCCTTGGAGCGAAAGGAGACATGAGGGGAGAGAGAAGTAGGAGAGACATAGCAAGAGGGAGAAAGAGAAAAAACAAAATTGGTTCTCTGGTCCCCAGACACACTTATCTGGTCAAGCTATCACCCACGACGACAGGTGCTGGCACTGGACTTTCTCGCGGACAGCTACGGCTCTCGCCTTTTCAGGCAGACGGCAGCTGCTCTTCTGCTTCCCCGGAGGACGGCAGTGGGTTCTCGGTTCCCTGCCAGATGCCCACCGCTCTTCCTCTTTTCAGGCAGATGGCAACAGTTCCTCCACCCACGGGAGTTCAGCAGAGTCACTGCAGGCAACTGCTCCAGCACCACACTTCCTCAGTGCCACAATGCTCCCGCCGCAGCGAGGGCTCTCGGACAGCACGTCCCTCCTCCTTCCCGGGTTTCATCACAAATGTAACAAATTTAAAAAGACGTGCGAGGAGGAGGTGGGAACCGACTGAACTCAAACAATCATCAACAGAACGTAAACCACAAATGTAGGTCAAGCAGAAAAGCTGTTGTACTCTGATCTTCAGTAGCTTGACGTTGGTTTGCCATCATTTGGAATTTGGTGCTTTGATTCTTCTTTTTAAATGCGGTAGAGCTGTTGTTGAGGTTCATTATTCACCCAAGTCAAATCGGCCTCACAATTGACAGGGCTCATGGTGGGCGTTTTCCACAGAGGACACACGATTTCCTTGGATTAAAGGACGGCGAATTAGCAACCACTTTACACGCGTCTGTGTCGTTCACCCTCTCAGTACATTTACACACAGTATATACCATCCAACACCAATGCCAACCTTGCAGAGGACCTTAACAGCTTCTGTGCTCAGCTTTATAAAGACAATAACCAATTTCCAGTTCACTTTAAACTGACAAGAGACTCACTGCCCCTGGTCCTACATACACACGACGTGCGGCACGCACTTAACACCAACATAAGGAAAAACGCGTGTCCTGATGGTGTGCAAGGGCGTGTGCTACAGGCCTGCACTGTACAATTGGCGGAGGTGTTTACAAAAATTTTCAACCTCTCCTTCGACTTCTGTATAGTCCCCACGTGCCTGAAATCCATGATAACATGTCTCAATCGACCGATCTCTCTCACTCCTGTCATCGCAAAACATTTTGAACGACTAGTAATCACTCACATCAAAGACTCTGTCCCAGCTGACTTAAACCAACATCAGTTCAGACTGAGGAGCGACGTAGCTATGCAATGCCGCCCTCTCACACCTCTACAGCTCGGCGGTTAACACTATTGTCCCAAGGCTGCCCATCAACAAACTTCATGCATTATGACTAACTCCCTCCCATATGCAGCTGGTTACTGGACTTTCTCACCAACTGCCCCCAGTCAGTATGGCTGGACGAGCTTACATCCTCGATCTTAACGTTGGGTACCAGTGTGCCACAAGCATGTGCCCCATGTATGCACTTTTTACCCATGACTCTCAAGCTACCCACGAATCAAACATTCTAGTTTGCAGATGATTTGACAGTCATTGGGCTCACATCATGAGCAACATCAGACAACAGTGAAGTTGCATATACGAAGGAGGTGCAGAACCGGACAGCATGGTGTGTCATCAATAACCTGGTCTTAAACATCAAAAAGACCAAAGATTTTACTTTGGGACTACTAAAAAGATCCCCTGCAGTCCAATAACTATGAAAGAAGAGGTCGTAGACAGCGTTCCCAGCTACGAGTTCCTGGGATTTACAATCAGAGAAGATCTCTCCTGACGTGACAACACTGCAGGTATAGTAGCCAAGGTACAACAATGCTCCTCCTTTCTGAGAAGGTTAAGGAGAGTGAACCTCCCCCAGAAGCGGTTGGTCAATGTCTACAGATGCACCATGGAGAGCATCTTGACTAGGTGTCGGGTATAGCAGCTGTCCCAAAGCTGCTAAAAAGACCCTGCAGCAGAAATAGCAGAGCACACTGTTGGTATTGATCTCCAGATACTTGAACCCCTTCATACGACTCATAAAAATATTATGAAAGTTTATGATGTATTCAGTAAGGATGTTATGGGGTTGCCATGCAGGTTGAAAACAATTGCAGTAAATATGATCTAGGTTTAGGAAAAACCTTTAACACTACATGTGTGCTATTTATAAAAATATATACAGCTCTTTCGCTAAACACTGAACACATGTGGGGTTGAGAAAAGATGAATTTGGACTAGGCGGGTCATGGACTACTTTTGTTGTCCCAGAAATAAATGTGACAAGCGATATAAATGATATAAAACTGCAATATAATGATCATTTTATGTCACTGATACAATTATCATTAGAATTCGAAGTTTGGAAATATTTAAATGACGAAGACATGATTTCAGGTAGGGGAAAATACGACGTAGCGCACACCAGATTTTTTAAACCAACAGTCCACAATGAATAAATACAAACCTAGCAGCAACATGTTATATGGTTCGTTACAAACAACAAACCAGGCTGTTAATGAAGTGCATTTATTATTATTTTTAAAGTGCATAAAATTATGAAATCAAAAAATCTAACCTAGGCTCTCAAGCCAGTTCCATTGATCATTTCCGTCACAGTTTTTTGTCTTCTGATGAAAATATCCTTTAAACCGACATGAAAGATGTCATTACACAAATCAGCACCAGAGCCCCGTTAGCATGGTCACGCATACGCATGCAGAAGGTGCTATTTCCACCTTCTATGACATGGGCTTGGATGTTACGAGGCAAAAATAACAATTTACAACAAATATGACAGATAAACTAACATATGCACAACATGAGTGCGCAAAAGTGCACAAACCCCATGAGCCCGGATCTAGTGCACTCACTCGGCTGTCCTGGTCATCCTCCCCTCAGTGAAACAAAGACAGTCCACTATAGTACACAGGAACACATCACAAGGCCTGCATTTGGAAATAGTCTTGCTGTGCTTCTTCCTGTGAAGGCAGGAACAGTGTTTTGTCCCAGGAACGTGTTCCAGAGATACCAGAGCGTTGCAGAGTAACTCAACTGTGTTAACTTACAATATTCCTCAGGGCACAAAGCTTCAGTTTTCTCCCAGCTGAAGCTTTGTCTCTCTTGGCAGAGGTTGAGGTGTTTACAGTGGTCACTGGATAGCATGGCCTCTTCTCTGCCACCTGTGACATCACTGACCGTTGCCACGCCCACTGGATCAGACACACTGAACTTATGGCTTCATCACTCCCAAAATCCACAATTCTAGACCTTGTGGCTACCATTCTTTCATCGATTAGCAGGTTCTGGTGAGGCTGGTAGTATACCCTGCATGTCACTAAGAGCTGCTTCCTGCTGGGCTTCACATAAAAGAGCCAATCATAGCCAGTGGTGCCTTTTAGCCAGACATTCTGCTCATCATCTTTGACGTTGCTCATGTACAGGATCCAGAATATTGCCGTAAATCTGTAAAATGCCAGGATAGAGATTGGGAATGCAAAATGATGTAGTTTATTCTTTCTCCACTAATCTCAAAATCTTGACGGCTTTATTAGGCCACAGGATGAATCTTCAGGCCAGTTCCAGCACTCCATGGTGTCTACACACGCTTCTGCTTTTACTCTGCATACAGGTTGTTGCAGAGACTGTGGCTTTACAACTAGAACAGCTCTAGAGAAGTGTGCAGCCGGTGGCGATCAAGCTGCACGCTAGGAGTGAGGGCAGGAGAAAAGTGATGTTGTACAGGAGGCACATCACGGTTTCTATTATGAACCCTGTCCTGTTCAGCCTGTGTTGTAGGTGCCGGAGAACTGGATCTCTTAATGGCTCAAATGAGGGACACATGAGTGACCTCTCTTGGGTACGGGGAGATGGAGCGGTCAGTTTTGCAGTGGAAACCTCCATGTAGGTGCTGGGAAAGAAGCCCTCAGAAGAAGCGTGAGGAGGATCAAGATCAGGAGCCTTTTCTTTTTCTCTGTAACAATAAATAATCCATGAATACAATGCAAGTACCCCAAATCAACTGTAGTAAATGCTAAACTGGTTATAATATTTACAGAACCATTTGCAAATGTTTATATTTACCCATCAAATAACTTATGCGGGTGCATATGCTGTTGTTTATTATAACATGAAGGGAAAGACAGAAAACTAGGCCACATGTGGGGAAAAAAGGAATGCGCTGTCGCGTCACACATGGACAGCGTCATGCTACATGTGACAATTCATTTACATAGTACTCGCAAAACACAGTGACGCGCTACCTGAAAAAATGGCATTTCCATACCACAAGCGAACATTCAAAACAGAAAGCAACACATACGCACTTACGTACATTTCAAGGACCGGGTCCAGTCCAGTCCGGGTCCTGAAATGCTCTTCAGCTCAATCCACGCTGTGTTCCTCCAAAAAACCCTCCAATTCCTCTCCAGAGTCAATCCCAAATAACTCTTCCAAACCGCGGACATACTCCGGCTTTTTCAGGAGCACCGTCGCTATAAGATGCTAATAAATTATTCATAAAATCATAAAAGTGTGTGCTGAGCGAAAGCCAAGAGAAAACCAGCAATCAGAAAAAGCAAATGCTACAGAGACTAAAACATTAACAAATGTGGCACTACAAGTTGATTGGCCTGACAGCATAGACAGCTCCAGACCAATAGGTGCATGTGTAAAAAGTGTGGGAGGGGGAACTTATGCATGGGGGTAGTCCTGGCTCTGAATGGTCAATCTTGTCAAGTGAGATCTTGTTTAAAAGCTTAAATTGGTCTACAATTGGTCCATATGGGTGTCAATCAAGTAAGACATGTTCAGCATAACCAAGGCAGATTTGAAAGATTTTCGAATGTACGTCACTGCAATGTACGGCTAATGACCAAATCCCAGAGGGGCGGGATACCCAAACACTCAATGCAAAAAAAAAAAAAAAAGATGACATAACTAAATGTGGATCTTTGCGTTTGTTTTCTTCAATAAAGCGGAGGGACTATACACCGGTGGAAATGTGTAGATTTATAAAAACGGGAACGAACTGGATTGTGGTCTATGTTGGTAATGTAAAGTAGTAATCTTTTATAAAAGTCTGATCTTGGGTTTAAATGCTATAATGTTTGTGGCTGTTGTATAAGGTGTATTACTTTCAAAAAAGCTTTAGCTGTGCTGTCCGTTTGACCTCTGTGCCAGTGTTATTGTGGAGATTTGTGAACTGTTTGGCTAGCAAGGGTCTCAAACCCCACCCCTTTCCCATCCCCTGCTGAACCCACAGAACGCCAACAGTGACCTGACTGATCTTTGATCACTTTCAGTGACTACATTTAAAAGATAATAATGTGATGAAGGTGTTTACATGAGTCGCTTTTAGAATACTCCTGTCATGTTCCCGTTTTACATGTTATAGGTCATAGATCGATTAACGACACACGTCATTACGTCACCGCGCCACGCTGTCTCCCAGTTAAATCTCACACTGATTATAAAATACTGTTATTAACCTATAAAACACTAAACGCTCTCACACCACAGTATCTAAGCGACCTTTTGGTTTTCTATAATCCACCACGCCTACTTAGATCAAAACATGCAGGTTATTTGTCGGTACCTTGAATAGTGAAGGCTACAGCAGGGGGAGGAGCTTTCTCTTCTAGAGCCCCACGGTTATGGAGCAGTCTTCCATTTAGTGTTCGGGACTCAGTCACAGTCTCAGTGTTTAAGTCTAGGATTAAAACGTATTTGTTTACTCAAGCCTACCCTGACTAGACTTTCTGTTACCCTAAGCACAGTCCTAATAATCTTTTCTCTCACTCTCTCCTTCTGTCGAGCTACACATGATCTTATGGAGATACTAGAGATCCTGATCTTCTCTGCTCTCCGGACCTGCCTGATCTGTTTCGGATGTCCTGCCTCTGGATGGAGCTCTGTTGCCACTCAGTGTCTTGCTCAGTTGGGATAAATTCACAGCTTTAATATCTGTACACTGTGTTTATATTCCTGTAAAGCTGCTTTGAGACAATGTCTATTGTAAAAAGCGCTATACAAATAAAATTGAATTGAATTTATTTTTAAATATCTTAAAAACAATAGCGAGTTTATCAGTTTTAGATCGGTCCCCCAGTACAGTGTTGCCATGTCTGCTGATAATATTGGTTTTGGGGGTATAACGTGTATACGTTTCAGTCGCAAATACGAGTGAAATGATCGCACTGTAGAGCCCTGAGTTTATCTGCAATGTTATTTCCCGTTCGGCGTGATTACGTTTAATGTCCCTGACAACCGCCATAGTGCCATTTAGCATCATGCTAATGTTTAGATTTCCTCTCGCGCAAGCACTGGAGATCGCAGAGAAACTGGCAGCTCGAGTGCTAAAACGCTCTCGTTTCCGTGTTTTGGCATTACAATATGACGTCATCCCTGCGCCGCTCTATGGTGATTGGCTGTAGTGTAGGAAGTGCTTGGTTTGATCTACAGCGGAGTTTTCTATGAGCGGAGGACGCACATTAAACGTCGATATTGCAGTCGATCGTGTTCATTTAATCGTGGACCGTCAAAACCGTAATCACGATCGATATTCGATTAATTGTGCAGCTCTAAGATCATGTCCATATATATGACAATAAGTCAATAAAGTAATTTCAGTAGGGCTGCAACAACTAATCAATAAAGTCAATAAACAATGAATTTCATTAATGATTAGATGGGTCTGTGACGTCACTGTGGATACCCCCCCCCCAATCAGTGACGTCACTGTGGCTACCCCCCCCAATCAGTGACGTCACTGTGGATACCCCCCATCAGTGACATCATTTTACAATGGTGAGAAACGTATTTCTATTCATAAAACACGTCTGAAAAACAGCAGCAGATTTCAAACAAACTTACTTCATGTGGTCATTATGCGGAATTGTTTGTAGAATTTTGAGGAAAATAATGAATTGAATCCATTTTGGAATGACGCTGTAACATAACATGTGGAGAAGTGAAGCGCTGTGAATACTTTCCGGATGCTCTGGATTTCACCTCCTAAAGAGGAGACTGAAGAAACTTCCAAAACAAACAATTGAAAGAAACGGTATAAGCAAGGAAAAGCATCACAACACAGGAATGCAACAGATTGGTCACCAGCTGCATGCGGTTACTGCAAAAGATATGCAACCAAATATTAAGTCGTTTACTTTAAAACACTATGTTCCAATACTTTTGTGCACCTAAATATCATTTGGTCTTCCAGAAATTTGGGAACTTCAAAAGGATCACTTGCTAAAAAAAAAAAAAAAAAAAAAAAAAAGATGACCGAAACTTTACCATACTTTTTTTTTTCCAATGGATATTAGAGAAATATGAAATACTGCTTGGGCTTCCTACAAAAACAAAATGCATTTGAGGAGTAGAATTTAGACACATCGCTTTAAAGAAAAAAAGTCTCCTGTCTCATGATGTCTCGTTTGATACCAGTTCTCCATCCATCCATCCATCCATCCATCCATCCATCCTCTACCGCTTACTCCTTTATCAGGGTCACGGGGGAACCTGGAGTCTATCCCAGGGAGCATGGGGCACAGGGCGGGGTTACACCCTGGACAGAGTGCCAGTCCATCACAGGACACAATCACATACACACTCACACACACACTCTCACACACTACGGACACTTTAGACACGCCCATCAGACTAACATGCATGTGTTTGGACTTGGGGAGGAAACCCCATACAGTGTATCTCGATTCACAACTTGAGTGGCATTTAGCGCTGCAACAACTAATCAATAAGGAAAATCGTGGTCAATGAATCTCGTTATGGGTTAGTTGGTTTGCGCGCGGCACGGGGTATGTATTCTCATTACGTTACTTCTGTTCCGAAATCACGCTCCGGAGAGTAAATGCTAAAGTTGTGTCCCAAATGATGTACCATGCACTTACACTATGCACTGTGTACTCTACCGTCTAGTGCAATGCTTTTCAACCGGAGGTCCGCGGACCCTAATGTGGTCAGAGGTGTGATTCCAGGGGGTCCGTAGGAAAGTTTTTCAAATGTTTAAATTATATACATATTTTTTTTTTGTTAAATGTATAAAAACATTCAAATGAGATGTTTTAAAATTAACCAATTTGGTTATTCGCAAATATCATGTTAGCTGAGCTGACGATCGTTCAGTTATGGATTTCTTTCAAATGTATTTACAAATGAAATGATCATTTGCAAAGACCTGAGTCGTAGAGAAGTTCACGTGTTGCATTGATGGATAACATAAATAACGTATAATTCAGAGAGTCAAATTAATCGTTGAATGCCATGAAATGTTTTGATTCAATTTTAATGTTAATATTAGTCATGTTACAGATTAATAAAATAAAGCGACATGTATAGCAATGACTGTTTAATATAAAGGGTGCTTGTGGATCGTTCGAAATCTGCTCGGGGTCCAGAGCTCACGAAAGGTTGAGAACCACTGGTGTGTTTTAGAAATAATAATAATAAGAAGAATTTATCAATTTGTATAGCGCTTTTTACAATGGACATTGTCTCAAAGCAGCTTTACAGAAATATCATTTTTACATTTACAAGCGACTTACTAATGAGACCACATTCACACACCAATGGTAGCAGAGCTGCATGCAAGGTGCTAGCTTGCCATCGGGGGCAACTTAGGGTTCAGTGTCTTGCCCAAGGACACTTCGGCATGGGATCACCCGGGCCGGGATTCCAACCACCAACCCTACGATTAGTGGATTAGTGGACAACCCGCTCTACCCACTGAGACACAGCCGCCCCAGAAAGGTGATATCGTCTCAAATGGAGCACAGGCGTTATTTACTAACCTGAAAGTTCACCCCAATCCGATTAATCGGAAAAATAATCGGCCAACTAATCGATTATGAAAACAATGGTTAGTTAGTAGCGTTTAATTTCACTTAATGCTTAGACTAGGGACGGGTGAGATCTTCTCGTTTGCGATATACCTGTCGAAATTCTCCGCACAATAATTATTCTTCCTGTGATAATAACAATAAAAACATATTAGTGACGTATTTCTGTGTGTGACCCATTCGCATCTCACGCGGAGAGCGAAAACAAATATGGCGGAAGTGAAGCTGAGAAGGGCGGCTGTGGATCAGGTGGTAGAGCGGGTTGGAGGTTCGATTCCCGTCCCACGTGACTCCACATACCGAAGTGTCCTTGGGCGAGTGATTGCCCCCGATGACACGTTAGCGCCTTGCATGTCAGCTCTGCTCCTATTGGTGTGTGTGTGTGTGCGTGAATGAGACACCGTGTAAAGCGCTTTGGATAGAAGCGCTATATAAGTGCACCCTTTCCCATGTAGAAGGAGTACATCGCTAAACCAGGAGCTACCTGGAACAGGTTCGGTTCCAGAACATCAGCTCAATGTTTGTGTTTCTGAGGCTCTCACGTCTGCAGGCAGAGATCCCTTTACAGCCCAAAATCACTGCTACTATCTTCACCTCCTCACTGATACCGTGAGCACAATAAATACCAGAAAATATCGCGATATAGTTTTACGTCCATATCGCCCACCCTTAGTGCTCTCTGTACAATATCTCTCTAGATCGGAGGTCTTCAACAGGGGGTCCGCGACCCCTAGGGGTCCGCGGAGGTACTGCATGGGGGTCGCGAAAGTTTTGGTACCAGTTTGATAGAACACAATTTCATACAATATATATAATTAGGGGACCCGCTCCATCTCGCCATCAGTTTGGGGGTCCTTGGCCTGGAAAACTTTGAAGACCCCTGCTCTAGATTATCATGCTCTCTGTAAACGCCCCTTAATGTCCAACTTTATTCCAGTAAGTAATAATAATAATAATAATAATAATAATAATAATAATAAGTGTACGCTAGGTCCAGATGGTCATGAAATTAAAGTGTAGCTAGTCATTTAAGCCTCAGATTATATTCTGACCCGCTCTCTCCAGTGGGCCATCAGATCTGACCCACACGGCTAGCATGGGCCGCTCTCTGCGAGCCCACCCGGTGTCAGGTCCAGTTGAAAACCTCACCTCTTTTGTTCTTGGTACCGTTCCTCTTGGCCGTGAGCAGTTCCTGTTCGATCTTTTTTTCCAGGAAGTCTTGTTTCTTCGTCAGCATGTCCTCGGTATCTCGGAGTCGCTGGATTGCCTCCTGAGGACTGTGAGCGGTTCCACCTTTACCACTGCTACCGAATAATTTCCCAAACAAAGACATCCTGGCTCTTAACGACAGCGCGCGGGACGGTCGTGTCGGATCGGCAGAGCTCCGAGTCCGTATCGCGGTGTAGAACAGAACCGCAGAGCCGGTCAACACACAGAACCAGATGTGTGCTGCTGTTTTCCCTTCGAACTCCTCACCAAGCAGGCCCTGTGACGTCAGAACCGACGCGCGGAAGAGGAGTCACGTGACTACGGTGGCCGAGAAGTGCCAAAGCGAAACAACAAATTATACACTCACGAGACAAAACAAATCACTTCATCAAAGTAGCGCTTAATAAGTTCAATTTTCTCATTTCCTGCCGATATAAACTTTTATTTTCCAACATTTTAAAGTTTCGATAAGGGGAGAAAATGGTTGAAAGTAAACACAAGAAGTTCGCTAGCTTTTCTGTTTGCTCCGAGTTGTTATTGTGTTTAGAATTGTTTGGCACTTCTCGGCCACCGTACGTAACGGAATCCTAGAACAAGGTATCCTGTAGGCTTATAAACCACGCCCCTTACAAGGCACGCCCACTAATACAAGCTACACCCACAAGAAATAGGTCAACCATCGTCACATCCGTCACCACTGCTGCTAGTCTACATGAGTTCCTCGCTTTTTTTCCGCCACTATCGCCACCTAGCGATAAGGTGAATGAAGCACACAAGTCTTGAATCAGAAACGTATTACTTTTCTACGGAAGCCCTAAGCGGCCATGGGCGTAACCACGCACTCTTTGGGGGGGTCGTGACCCCCACAATGTTGAGGACATACCAATCTGTCCCCCCCAATATACAGGAGAAAATATTCTCTATATGTTCCGCATTAAATTTCCCTGCAAACAGATCTGTCTTTTCTTCATCTATTCTATTGATT
>JAFFST010049638.1:1856-4356 GCA_022414735.1 Noturus placidus
ATATATATGAGAGATATCTCTCTCTCTCTCTCTCTCTCTCTCTCTCTCTCTCTCTCTCACTCTCTCTCCCCCTCTCTCTCTCTTTCTCTCTCTCTCTCTCTCTCTCTCTCTCTCTGTCTCTCTCTTTACTCTCTCTCTCACTCTCTCTCCCCCTCTCTCTCTCTCTCTCTCTCTCCCTCATGGCCTTTTTCATGCTGTGAATCGGGATGCTTTTCCACTCCGCTCTTGTACCTGAACTGAATATTTATATATTTATGAAGCACATCGGTAACGTAAATCAGTAGTGTACAGTACAGAGATCAAAGCTGAGGTAGATAATTACACTGAAATCTTATTATTATCATTATTATTATTGTTATTATTATTATTATTATTGTTATTATTATTATTATTATTATTGTTATTGTTATTATTATTATTATTATTATTATTATTATTATT
Source organism: Noturus placidus (assembly GCA_022414735.1). NCBI lineage: Eukaryota > Metazoa > Chordata > Actinopteri > Siluriformes > Ictaluridae > Noturus > Noturus placidus. The sequence continues at coordinate 2,298 of JAFFST010049638.1, forward strand.
ATTGCTATTATTGTTATTATTATTGTTATTATTATTGCTATTATTATTATTATTGTTATTGTTATTATTATTATTATTATTGTTGTTGTCATTATTATTATTATTATTATTATTATTATTATTATTATTATTGTTATTATTGTTATTATTATTATTATTATTGTTATTATTATTATTATTATTATTATTATTATTATGGTGATGATGATAGAAGATTGTTGTATATTAATATTAGGTTGAACTATTTTGACCTTTACATGGTCTGATTTTAGAAAACGGCCGAGCTTTCTTCACAAACCTTCTCTACAGAACCGTGAAGTATTTGCCAACACTTTAACTTCCTGTCGTTTAGACAGAGCTGTGTGTGTGTGTGTGTGTGTGTGTGTGTGTGTGTGAGAGCTGTATCTGTCTCAGCCAATATGCCAAGCTGTCCTCGGGTAACTCATACCTGCCCAATGGAATCAAATTACAGCGTCCTAATCCGATTCATCGAGCGCCCAAATGTAATCAATAGTCCTGGGTTGGAAATGAAACAGGACTGTTGGTTTTTATTAGATCCTGAGAAGATGAAGTGCGGAGACAGAACAGCATGAACGGGAAAGAGGAGAGCCTGCTGGGTTTAAACATTTGGGGGGGGGTGGTTGTGGGCGGAGTCACAGCGATGCCATACAAACTCTATAGCCTCTTTAGTGTATATTGTTATTTTTTTTTTTATTATTATTTTAAATAAATAAATAAAAGCCAAGGCGTTTTAGTGAGGTTTATATTGTGTTTATAACAGACGGGGTTCGTTTATCGCTCTGGATAAGAATTTATTCAGAAATACTTCGCGTTTACACACGAAATGCGGTGTTTATGACGATCCGGTTCCGATCATACAACTGTCTGAGTTACTGAGATTTTATACACGGTACTTTATAATCATTCATTTAATGAACATTTTCGACTCAGATTTTGTCTATGCATATTAATGACCTGAAAGAAAGCTATTCAATCAGGTGCAAAGTAATGGCACCCTATACTTGAAGATGTAGCGTACTCTGCACTCTTTGCCTTTTATGGAATTTTATGGGTGTGGCTACATTATCTGGGCTGTGGACATACCTGGTGATTTAAATCTGATTGGTTTGTTTAACATGTGAGGATGAAGTAAATCAGTGACACTTTTATACACCTGGCAGGAGAAATCATTAGCTTTACATACTGTATGACTTGACTAAAAGATTAATGAATGAGGCTCGATGTCTCGCGTGTTCTTTGTTTTATTTCACACTCGTGTATGCTAATGCTGATTTAGCATCGGATTGAAGCCTGCAAGCTAGCGTTAGTTTTCTAAATAGCTGGCAGTTATCAGCGAATTAAATTCCGGCCACGATTTGAATTAAAAGCCGTGGTTAAGACGAACAAACCTCTCAATGTGAAGATAAAAGATTTCTTAGCAGAATATCACAAGAATCTCAACACATGACAAAAAGATTACGCAATTAACATTCCGCAATTTAATATCGAATCTGATCCTCACTTCCAGTCACACACACACACACACACACACACACACACACACACACACACACACACACACATGACTTGATGAACATTCATTGTGGCGCAGGCAGATGCAGGACGTCTCTCCCACCTCCCTGAGGGAGAACTTAATTACATCTCTGTGTGGAGTGTGTTGATATAATGCGGCATAGAGTATTCATTATTTACCACACACACACATACATACACACACACACACACACACACACACACACACACACACACACACACACTCACTCTCACACTCACTCGCGCTCTCTCTCTCTCACTCTCACTCTCACACACACACTCACACACACACACACACACACACACACACATACACACACACAATATTACTGGTGACATTTACCATATTACTGTACGGTTCTGTTCCACAAAGATGTTTAAGAAGTGATGATCTTTTCATTTTGCAGCTAATTTTCCCCCTGAAGTGTTTTATTCCTCTTTTACCACACCGACACTTACAATTCTTATATACTACTTTCTTTCACTCATTCTCTAACCAACATCT
>JAFFST010049638.1:9356-12803 GCA_022414735.1 Noturus placidus
GCTGACACTGGAGACTCCTTCCATACACGTCACATATCAACGATGATCTTTAATCTGTTTATTATTATTATTGTTGCATCTGCCGTACACGTCCCTGTGCACGAGCCGTTGCTATAGAAACGATAACGCACCATCTTAGAGTGCGCACGTTAATGTAAACAACAGTTTCAACAAAAGCCGCTTCTGACCGTTTCATCACGTCTTCTTCTTCCTGTTGGTGATTGATTAGGTAGCATGAGGGGAAAAACTAAATTGCCTCAGAATGCAAATTGATCCAAAACTATCCACAACTACAGCGTCTAGACAACAGACAGCAGAGCGTCTGAGCCCAAACCCTTATTCATTTCAGCTTACAGCAGAGCGATAGCTTTTATCTGCTCTGACTTTTCATATCTGAGGTTACAGAGGCTGTATTTTACTGCACATGAACTAAAACGGAGCACCACACACACACACACACACACACACACACACACACACACACACACACACACACACACACACACGGCGCCCACAAAGACTGGGAAAGTAAAAATAGAGTTGCACTTCAATACAAAATTCAAAAGGGGATATTCTGCTCTTATATAGATCTTGTTGGGGTCTTATATTCATCAACAGTGTGTGTGTGTGTGTGTGTGTGTGTGTGTGTGTGTGTGTGTGTGTTGTGCATTTTTACATTACTTTAAAAGTATGTAGTGCTTATAGGATGCTTGTGGATATTAGTAAGTTAGTACGAGTCTTCTGAGAGATCATTTTTAATACGATTCCACGTGTACGTGAGTAAATCCACACGTGTGACGCTATAATGATGCACTGATTGCTAGAACCTTCTTTCAGTTAACAAGTATGCAAAATAAAGCTGTAAATCCTATATTATATACATGATTACATACGTTTATATTCCGTCAGGTTTTTCCTACAGGTTTATTCTGTAGTAAGGTCACCTGTCAATCAACCTTGGAGGGCGGGATCAGCTGTTATCGTTGTATGATTTATCACAAATATCGTCACGGAAACATTCCGAAATAATGTCCGTGTGAAATAAAAGGCTCGAGTTATTTCTCCAAGTATTTTTTTATCACAAAATCACGAAACAGAAAGTGGATGGAATTTAATGATACAATAAAAACGTTATTAATAACAATTGCAGGGAACGTGACGTCTGGAACGTCCAGATGTTGTGTTAAAAATAAAAAGTTATATATTTATAGTCTTATGATGTGCTTAAGGTGGAAAATAGCAATCATGACCGAGCTGACATGACTTACAGAAAATGCCTTTAAGAACATTTAGCTCTCCAGTGAAGGTTCCTCGAGGAACCGTTGATCTACAACCTGAGTGGAACGCAGTGGAAAGCTCCGGTCTGATTCCTTTCTTCTGAAATGATCTTCCACCTTGAGAAAGTCGCTGAAAACAAGCCAGGAGTCAAAAAACAAGCGACGTGACATGATAATCCTATCCCTCGGTCGTCTCCTCTAAACGTCCGACGGTGTGAAATGGATCTCGGAGCGATGTTCCGCCATCACGCCTGCGGAAACGGTCTGCCTTCAGCGTGGACGAAACACAAAGCCAGCTCTCGGTCATTCAGATCTAACTTCTCTGGCTCACAGTGCTGATGCACGAGCTCTGCTCCTCGAGCTCGATCCGAACGCTGAAGCGTTAAAGCGTTATTTATATTTACTCCACAGTGCAGATGAATTCTCCATGAATTCTCGATAACTCTGAAACGAGCGCAGGTTTATATTAATGCACTCTTTGTAAGCCTTACCGTTTCTATAGCAACAGCTCGTTCACAAGGTCTGTACTGCAGAGTGAAAGAAGTGTAATTGTTGATAGGGTGAAGTTTTCTGTTAATATAACATGAATGGAAGGAGTCTCCAGTGTCAGAGCTGTGTAACAGGCAGAGGTGAAGCTGGAACTTTTTAACTTCAAGAGAGAGAATAAAGAGCGAGAGAGAAAATAGAGAGATTAGAGAGAGAGAAAGAGGAGCGGGATGGTGAGGGTGCGAGTGTTTTGAGTGATGATTGGGAACTAACTCGTCTCCTGGAGAATAAATGTAACTATAAATGGATGACGTGTTGTTCTTTAGTAATGAATAATGAACTGTTGTGAGAGGAATAAAACACTCGGGACGCGCTGTTAGAGGAAAAGAATCAAAAATAATCAGCTTCAGCGTGGGAACAGTAACTCTGCTTCATCACACCATTACACACACAACTACGTTTTGTCTCTCATTGGATAGCAGATTTTATTCCTATTAAAGATGGAAAAATAAAGAGATTTTAAAAAAGACCAATCCGTGATCAGCACCATTTCTAGCTCCGCCCACACGTTCCTGTTCAGTGGAAAGAGGAAATTAACAACAGGTAGTTACAGTATGTAGTGCAGATAACAAGAAAATGTGATGAGATCACGCAGACTGTTATGTGTGTGTGTGTGTGTGTGTGTGTGTGTGTGTGTGTGAGTGTGTGTGAGTGTTGTTGTGTGTATGTATGTATGTGTGTTTATGTATGTGTGTGTGTGTTGTGTTGTTGGTGTGGTGTGTGTGTGTTGTGTGTGTGTTGTGTGTGTGGTGTGTGTGTTGTATGTGTGTGTGTGTGTGTATGTGTGTGTGTATGTGTATGTATGTGTGTATGTATGTATGTGTGTGTGTGTATGTGTGTGTATGTATGTGTGTGTGTATGTGGTGTGTGTGTTGTGTGTGTTGTTGGTGTGTATTTGTGGTGTGTGTGTGTTGTTTATGTGTATGTGTGTGTATGTATGTGTGTGTATGTATGTGTGTGTGTGTGCGTGTATGTGTGTGTGTGTGTGTGTATGTGTATGTGTGTGTGTGTGTATGTATGTGTGTCTATGTGTGTGTGTATGTATGCGTGTGTGTGCGTGTATGTGTGTGTGTTGTTGTGTGTGTGTTGTATGTATGTTGTATGTGTGTGTGTGTGTGTGTATGTATGTGTGTGTGTGTGTTGTGTTGTATGTGTTGTTGTTGTTGTATGTATGTGTGTCTATGTGTGTGTGTATGTATGCGTGTGTGTGCGTGTATGTGTGTGTGTGTGTGTATGTGTGTGTGTATGGATGTGTGTGTGTGTATGTATGTATGTGTGTGTGTGTATGTGTGTGGTGTGTGTGTGTTTATGTGTGTGTGTGTGTATGTGTGTGTGTGTGTGTGTATGTATGTATGTGTGTGTGTGTGTATGTGTGTGTATGTATGTGTGTGTGTGTGTGTTGTGTGTGTGTGTGTGTGTGTGTGTGTGTGTGTGTGTTGTGTGTGTGTGTGTGTGTGTGTGTGTATGTGTGTGTGTGTGTGTATGTGTGTGTGTATGGATGTGTGTGTGTGTGTATGTATGTATGTGTGTGTGTGTATGTGTGTGTATGTGTGTGTGTATGTGTTTTGTGTGTCACACACACACACACACACACACACAAACACACACACACACACACACACGT
>JAFFST010049660.1:0-19699 GCA_022414735.1 Noturus placidus
ATATCTTCAGGAAGAAGTGGGGCAGTTATCTGGCGTTTTTGGGGGGCTCTCGAGGAGAGACAGTGGAGAGTATAACTTAGAGTTTATGATGATACCTGATTGTTGTGTCGTCCTTTCTCTTTTTTAATTGTGATATTTTTACTATTACTATTTGTTGTTGTTTTTTATTGTTATGACATTATTTTATTTATTTGTTTACTTTTTGATATGTGAGCCTATGTTCTATTGACCACAGGAGTGTTTTCGGGGGGGACCAGGGTGGGGTGGGAGGTTGGTAGGGGGAGGGATTATAGCGGGGGTCAAAAAAAAAAAGTTTGATTCATGTTGTATGTCGTGTGCTAGCTTGTGAATCAATAAAAAATGTTAATTACAAAAAAGAGATGGTCTCATTAATGAGCTCCGTAATCACTTTCGCTCAATCGCTTCCCAGCTTAGGAAACTTGGCTTCATCCTTGATTGTGAATTAAGCTTAATCAAGCAGATAAATTCGGTGGTTAAGACTAGTTTTTATCAACTATGGATTATTTCAAAACATTTTTGTCTTTCCAGGATTTGGAGAGGGTAATTCATGCTTTTATTACTTCTCACTTAGATTACTGCAATTCATTATACTTGGGTCTTCCTCAGTCATCTCTGGCTCATCTTCAGATGGTTCAAAATGCAGCTGCAAGGCTGTTGACTAGGGCAAAGAAATTTGATCATGTCACCCCAATTTTAGCATCGCTTCATTGGCTCCCAGTCCATTTTAGAATTCAGTTTAAGATTCTAATGTTTGTTTTTAAAACACTTAACAATCCAGTGCCTTCCTATCTCAAGGATCTTCTTAAACCTCATTCTTCAAACAGATTTCTAAGATCTTCAGATAAGTTTATTTTGCATGTCCTTTATTCATGGTTAAAAACAAAGGGGGAAAGAGCATTTGCTGTTGCTGCACCCTGTCTATGGAATCAACTGCCACTGGACATCCGCCTTGCACCTTCCATGACCGCTTTTAAGACGAGAGTAAAAACATATCTTTTCTGTCAGGCTTTTTGATCACACTTTGAATTTTTACTATTGTCTACTATCTGTTTTTATTTAGTCTTTTTCTGTTTATTTTATTTTCCTTACACTGTTCCACACTTTGATCAGCTTTGCTGTGTAAAACATGCTATATAAATAAATTTTACTTACTTACTGAGCATCACACTGCCTCTGCTGCCTTGCGTTCTTCCCATATTGCATCCTGGTGCCACCTCTTCCCCAGATAAGCGACACACACACCCATGGCCATCCACATGATGTAAAAGAAAATGTGATTCATCAGACCAGGCCACCTTCTTCCATTGCTCCATGCTCCAGTTGTGATGCTCATGTGCCCACTGTAGGCGCTTTCAGCGATGGACAGGGGTCAGGATGAGTACTCTGACTGGTCTGTGCCTACGCAGCCCCATATCCAGCAAGCTGCGATACATTGTGTGTTCCGAAACCTTTCTATCATATTTAATTTTATTTAATTTAATTTATCAATTTGTATAGCGCTTTTTTACAATGGTACATTGTCTCAAAGCAGCTTTACAGAAATATCATTGTAAATTTTTTTTTTTTTTACATTTACAAGCGACTTACTAATGAGAGCACATTCACACACCAATGGTAGCAGAGCTGCCATGCAAGGTGCTAGCTTGCCATTGGGGGCAACTTAGGGTTCAGTGTCTTGCCCAAGGACACTTCGGCATGGGATCACCCGGGCCGGGATTCGAACCACCAACCCAAGGGTTAGTGGATTAGTGGACAACCCGCTCTACCGACTGAGCCACAGCCGCCCTTATCATAGCCAGCATTAACTTTTTCAGCAACTTTTGCTACAGTAGTTCTTTTGTGGGATCAGACCAAATGGGCTAGCCTTCACTCCCCACTCGCATCAGTGAGCCTTGGGAACCCATGACACTGTCACTGGTTCACTGGTTGTCTTTCCTTTACTACTTTTGGTAGGCACTAACCACTGCATACAGAAAACACCCCACAAGACCTGCTGTTTTAGAGATGATCTGACCCAGTAGTCTAGATATCACAACTTGGCACTTGTCATAGTTGTTCAGATCTTTAGGTTTGCCCATTTGTCCTGCTTCCAATACATTACTTTGAGAACTGACTGTTCACTTGCTGCATAATATGTCCCACCCTGTGACAGGTGCCATTGTAACGAGATAATCAGTGTTATTCCCTTCACCTATCAGTGGTTTTAATGTTAAGACTGACTGGTGCTGTTTTTTTATTTGCTTAGTCGACCTAGATAATTGTCTATTTATCCTATTTCCACAGATTTCACAGACTATGTTATATAGATCTGAAGCCAGGTAATCACTTTTGGGACTTATCCCTTCTGCATGTACAGTTAGGCATGTACCATAAACTTCAGTATTTGTCAGACTAAATACCTGACCTATGCTGGGGAGATTGGTTGCAGGTGAAGCATTAGGAACCAGATGAGATCCTGGGATTTAGAACAAATGTATTAGCCAGAGATTTTTGCGGTTGCTTTTCCAGGGCTTATCCTGAGAGCTTCTCTCTTATCATGCAGAGTGCAGACTCTCCTGGCAAAACACTTGGAGTGGCTGAGGTTATTTGAGAGCAGGCTCTGGTTCCAATCTGTTCCCAGGAGGGATATAATCAGACCAGAGTTCCTCTAGATGCATTGGCCAGACTCATTTTCTTAACTTGTACATTGAATTTATGCAGAATCATCTCTCTCGTGAATTGTGTTTAGATTTATAAATTAATATATTATCAGACACTTTTTTTTTGTCTATGTATCCACTTAAAATTTACACACGTCTTTTGACTTTGTACTTATAAATATGAACAAAAAAGGTGTTCATATGGAGCTATAAACTCACTAATCACTTTATTAGGAACACTATGCTAATACTTCGTAGGGCCTCTCTTTGTTCTCAAAACAACCACAATTCTTTGTGCCATGGATTCCATGAGATGTAAACATTCCTGTGAGATTCTGGTTCATGTTGACAGGATTGCATCATGTTTGTGACCATGAAGGGTTGCACATTGTCAGCAAAAATAATCAAATGGGCTGTGGCATTCAAGTGTTGATTAATTGGTATTAACGGGCCAAAAGTATGTTAAGAAAACATTCCCCAAATCATTACACCACCTGAGCCAGCCTGGACTGTTGACACAATGTAATTTGGGAACATGTATTCCTGCTTTTGGTGCCAAATTCTGTCCCTACTATCTGTGTGCCTCAGATTCTTCAGACCAGGCTATGTTTTTCCAGTCTTCAACTGTCCAGTTTTGGTGAGCCTGTGCCCACTTCAGCGTAAGCTTTCTGTTCTTGGCTGACAGAATTGGAACTTGACGTGGTCTCCTGCTGTTGTTGACCATGTGTTGTCCATTCTGAGATGCCTTTCAGCCACTACAATTATACAGAGAGGTTATATGAGTTACTGTAACCTTTCTGTCAGCTCAAACCCGTCTGGTCATTCTCTGCTGACTACTCTCATAAACAAGGTGTTTCCGTCCACACAGTTGATGCTCATTGGATGTTTTTTCTTTATTGTACCATTCTGTGTAAACTCTAGAGACTGTTGCGTGTGAAAATCTCAGGAGATCAGCAGTTATAGAAATAAACCTGCCCGTCTTGCACCAACAATCATGCTATGGTCAAAATCACTGAAATCAAGTTTTTCCCTTTTCTGATGGTGGATGTGAACATTAAGCTGCTGGCCCGTATCTGCATGATCGTATGCATTGTCCTGCTGCTACACGATTGGCTGATCGATAATTACATGAATGAGTAGGTGTACAGTTATTCCTAATAAAGCACACAATACGTTTATAGTGTAAGTATGCGTATGTAAATTCAGTTTATTGATGTGCAGAATTGTGGTTCAATTTTGACAAATTCCTCTTACCAAAATTGTCTTCAGTTCCCCAAGTTTACGATGGTCCCTTGAAGTGACTTACAATTTCAAAATCATTTTCAGTGGAATTCAACTCAGGAAATGCTTGGCCATGAAAGACCTTCTTGAGTTATTTTGGCTGTATGCGTGGGATCGTGTTCTTGTTGAAACATCCAGCTTCTCATCAGATTCAGATGTAACTGATGACAGATAGTAGATCTAGATGTGTTAAACAGCTTGGAAAACCCATTTGTCAATTGATAAAAAAAAAATATTAAAACATATGCCTGACAGGTGTTTCTTATTGCCCAAGCGGGCCCTGTTATAAACAGTTAATAGCTCCGAAAGTCTACTTTTTGAGCCATGGGGTTCACCTGTGAAGACTGCATTTGTTATTAAAAATGTTTCACCAACATGAAGATCAGAGAGCTGTCTATTGAAGAAACACCATTTTGAAGCAAGCCCTTTTGATCAGTCAGTGATTACCAACAACCTCCACAGGGCAGGGGTGAAGGTGTCACAAGCGACTGTCCGAAGAAGACTCGGAGAGCAGAAATAAAGAGGCCATACCACAAGATGCAAACCGCTCATCAGCAGTAAGAATCAGAAGATCATATTGGAATCCAAAAAGAAATAGAGTTGAGTCACAAATGTTATTGAACCAAGATTAACCTCTACTAAAGTGTGGTGAAAAAAGGATCTGCTCATGAACCAAAACATAGAAGCTCATCAGTCAAGCAGGGTGGAGGTAGTGTCATGGCTTGGACTTGCATAATTGCATCCAAATAAGTGTTATTTACTTTCCAATACTTTTACTCACCTAAATATTGGGTGCTTTCCCACCAAAAGGGCCATGTTCTTCTAAGTAAAACATCTAGATGCGAATATCAGGAAATGAAAGCTGAAATTCTGATCTATTGTCTCATATTCATGTTTTGATGAATATACAATGTCTTCTGTGTATAGCAAAAACAAAATAACTGGCTTTGCTGTTCCAGTACTTTTGGAGGGGACTGAATGTAAGGAATAATTCACAATAGGTCTTGCTGTTATATGAAAACAATGCATGCCTTGTGGTGTGATGACGTGTTTCTTGGGGTTTTTTGAGTAAGAGTCAATCAGTATGGCATATATTGACTTTGCAATATTTCGCCATTCTTCCTTGCAAAAGCATTCTAACTCTGACAGATTGTCTGATTGCCCTCTTCAGGTCACCCCACAGATTTTTGATTGGATTTAGATCTGGACTCCTTCTGCGACATTCTAAAACCATGAACTTGTTCTGATGATGCCATTCCTTTGTTGATTTGGAGATTTGCTTTGGGTTGTTGTCATATTGAAAGGTGAAATTCCTCTTCATCTTAAGTGTTTTAGTAGAAGTCTTATGGTTTCATGCTAAATTTGACTGGTATTTGGAGCTATTAATTATTCCCTCCAACCTGATTAAAGCCCCAGTTCCAGATGATAAAGAACAGCCCCAAAGTATGATTTTGCCACCACCATGCTTCCCTGAGGGGATGGTGTGCTTTTTTGATGTGCGGTTTTGTTTTTCTTTGGTCACATCAGACCATAACACATTATTCCACATGGTTGTGGGAGATTGAATGTATTTCTTTTTTTTTTTTGTTAAAAAGGGTTCTCTCATGCCACCCTACACCATAGCCCTGAGAAATGAAGAATTCAGGAGATTGTTGGCACATGAAGGGAGCAACCTTCATGTTAGCGTAGGCATCTTTGAAGCCTCCCTGACTAGTTTTCTCCTAATCTTCTCATCAACTTTATAGGGAGGACCTGTTTGTAGTAGTGTTACTGTCATGCCATAGTTTCTCCATTTGTTGATTATTGTCTTTTATAGTGTTCCATGGTATATCCAATGCCTTGGGAAAAAAAATTGTAACCCACTCCTAATTGATATTTTTCAATAATGAGATCATGTACCTGCTTTGGAATGTAAAAGTATCCAATTACTTATTTTCCCTCACTGTATGACCATACACACATTATAATGTAAAGTTGTTAAATTACACAAAAGTGAGTACATGTACTGTGATATACTGAAGCAGAGAATGAACATTATGCAGTATTCCAGTATGATAACGACGCCAAACACACCTCCAAGATGTACACTGCCTTGCTGAAGAAGCTGAGGGTGAAGGTGATGGACTGGCCAAGCATGTCTCCAGACCTAAACCCTATTGAGCATCTGTGGGGCACCCTCAAACGGAAGGTGGAGGAGCACAAGGTCTCATCCACCAGCTCCGTGATGTCATCATGGAGGAGTGCAAGAGGACTCCAGTGGCAACATGTGAAGCTCTGGTGAACTCCAAGAGGGTTAAGGCAGTGCTGGAAAATAATGGTGGCCACACAAAATATTTACACTTTGGGCCCAATTTGGACATTTTCACTTAGGGGGTGTACTCACTTTTGTTGCCAGAGGTTTAGACATTAATTGCTGTGTGTTGAGTTATTTTGAGGGGACAGCAAATTTACACTGTTACACAAGCTGTACACTCACTACTTTACATTGTAGCAAAGTGTCATTTCTTCAGTGTCACATGAAAAGTTATCATCAAATATTTACACATGTGAGGGGTGTACTCACTTTTGTGAGATACTGTAAAATACAGAAGTGTCCCATACGCTGCAGTCACACAGTTTAGCCAGTAGAGGGGATTGACGGTCTGGATGGTGAAAGCCAACAAAAGGGAGGCCATCAGCTTCATTTCACGGAACATTTAGACACTACAAGAAGACTTGTACTTATCAAAACAGTCTCAGTAGACTATCCCAACAGTCCAGAGCTATTTACATGTTTTTTGTCTAGAAGGTAAGGGTTTGTTATTTTGGTCCACAACCAAATATCAGTGTTCTGGAGATGGTTCTGGTTCATGTGAGCAAAACGCAAACCCAGCCTCAGGCTTAAACAAATTGGTTTTCCACCTCCATAAATGAGTAATGCCTTTAAAGGAGTGCTGGGGTGTGGGATAGTAAAAAGACTGCAGGGGCAGCTTGAGGAATCCACTATTGTAAACACAATCTCTCTATTCATTTAATACAAATGCAAAGAGGAAGCAGAGAGGGAAGGCTCCTCCATAGATATGAATCAATGGGCAAAAGCAAATTTGTAATCTTTTATGTAGAGGGCATGTGGAACTTGCTGGGATTCTAGGAGAATTGAGAAGCGAGTCTCACCTGTTTTTAGCGCCAATTGTGTCGCAAAAGTGACTTGTTTCTCAGAATATGAAATTTTGTGGAATGCTGTTTATGTTGCGATTGCATCTATTCTGCTGACATCTATTTATTTTACAGAAGTGCCAATGTACACTCCTGATCAAGTGACACTAAGCTTTTCATTAAAAAAAGAATAATTTCTTTGTTGGTTTCCAGTAACATTAAAGACATTAAATAATACTAAATTAGCATTTAAGACCAACCAATTTTTTTAGGAAACCCACATGATGCATGTAAATACTTTAGACTGACTAACTAACAAGCCTCTCTGAGCAGCTACAACTACTACATACACTTTCTTTATATGAGCAGTCATATATATTCAATCATAATATATTGTATTTAGTCAGTTTGAATTGAACTCTGGTTTGTTTTCGTCTTTGACGTAGTTTGGGAGTAGAGAACACAGCATTTGCATTTGGGTGTGGACCAAAGTAACAGGTCCAAGACCTTCTGAGCGAGCTGGTCTCAGGTCGGTTCCGATTAAAGTCGTGTGGTTAGATTGCAGTTTGACCCAACTATAAGAAGTGAACCAAAAATGCTATATATTTTGGGTGGCAGGAGGCATTTTTCTAGCTGTGAGCTGCTAAGCTGAGCTAAAGAACATACCTGTAGAGCTGTGGACATGTGAGGTGCTCTGAATATTAGGAAGATGAACAAAAATTGAAAATTAATGCTGGGTGCAATACAACATTTTTTTTTTAATAATCATCTAATTATTAAGGGCGGCTGTGGCTCAGTCGGTAGAGCGGGTTGTCTACTAATCCACTAATCGTGGGGTTGGTGGTTCGAATCCCGGCCCGGGTGATCACATGCCGAAGTGTCCTTGGGCAAGACACTGAACCCTAAGTTGCCCCCAATGGAAAGCTAGCACCTTGCATGGCAGCTCTGCTACCATTGGTGTGTGAGTGTGCTCTCATTTGTAAGTCGCTTTGGATAAATGTAAATGTAAATGTAATAGTTTATTAAGCATCATGTGCGCAAAGGTTTATTTTTATTGTTCCATTGCTATTTTTCTGGCCTATGAATGAAAGGTCTATGAAGGTGTTTACAGTCCCACGTGCCACTAAGCCAGTGGGTTTTTGTTTTTTTTGCTTTTTGATTTGTTTCATTATTTGTCATATGAAACTAATCCTAAATCCTATGTAACAAGTAAATCAGATGTATCAGTTTACAGTCTGATTGGTACTCCACAGATTAATAGGCACTGAGCAATGCAGTGCCATGTCTTTTACAGGGTTTCCCAGAGATTTTTGGAAGTGGTTGAATACCTCTCTTGAATTTATTTTTCCAAGTCCACCAAGAATAGTGGGTTAAAGCCAAGTGACAGGGCAGGCCAAACCATTACAGACCCCACCGACTCCTTCCTCTCCATAAAATTCTTTACTTAACCATCTAAGGAGCTGGCAGGACTTGGCATTTAAGCCTTCCCTGCAGCCATTGCCACTAAACAACTGTTAAGATGGGATTACAGACAAGCATAATTGGGGTTGTTGAAAGTCAAACCTTACTTGGAAAATTTCAAAAAGAGGCAAAGTGTCCCAAAAACTTGGACAAGGGTTAGGGTCATTAGGACATTAGGATACTGAACTGAACAAGACATTATTTGTTGTTGTTGTTTTTGTCATGTTCCCACCTTAATAGCAGCTTAGTTGTTTTGGCAGGAGGTACAGGAAGGACTTAAGCCCAAAGACATACCTCTCACACACTACTCAACATCTTTCATCCATCTACATATCCCTCTTTCCCAGTGACAAACACAGATGCACATACACACACACATGCTAAACTAACGACTTGCTTTTATGTAAAGTGCCTATAGAAAATCATCATACCCCTTTGAAATCCACAGATTTTCAATTGGATTTAGGTCAGGGCTCTGACTTGGCACAGACTGCCCAATCTCAGCCATAAGGATTTGTAAGTCCTTCAACGTTGCCATTGGCCTCTTAGTAGCTTTCCTGATCAATATCCTCCTGGCTTGGTCATCCAGTTTGGATGGACAGCCTGATCTAGGCAAGGTGTTGGTGGTGCTATATGCTTTCCACTTCATAATTATGCTTTGAACGGTACTCAGAGGGATAGTTAAAGCCTTTGAAATCTTTCTGTATCCTTCTCCTAACTTGTGCCACTCCACAACTTTGTCCCGGAGCCCTTTTGAAAGCACCTTTCCAACCATGGTGTATTCTTTCATTGCCATGCACTAGTAGCAATGGAGTCATCATGGAACAGCTGTTTTTCTTTTGAAGTAATCAAAACCACTGTAATTGATGTCAGGTTGTGGGCAATTAGCATGGTGTGTGATCTGGGATGTGACTGGTTGTACCTGAGCATGATTAAAATGGTTACTTTAAGGAGCTGATCACAAACCAGGTATTTCACTAAATAGATTTTAATAATTGTTCAGATTTTTTTTATGTTATTTTCACATAGATGTTGAGGGTTATAATGTGTAAATGCAGCTGGTAAAAGGTAGAATAAATTTATTTTAATTTCCAGGGTGTAATGTGACAGAAGTTAAGGATTTTGTCAGGGTCATATGATTTTCTATAGGCACTGTACTAGCCATGCGATTCCATTGAAGTCATTTGCAGACATAGCTTCTGCATTCATTGGAGCCATCAAAGTAGTCTCTGTGATTTCTACAAATGTGCATACTTTTTGAGGTATGGTTTTGGATAGGAGTCAATATTATTCAGATTTCTGATTTTCATTGTGATTGGCTAAATAGCCAATTAGAGAAATAAAGCTAAGCCATAGTTTTATTCCTTATGCCTGTTCTTCTATGTGGGACTGTGTTCGTCTGCCATCACAGCACATTGTACATCGCCTTCTGAGGCCTTTATGTAACCCTGTGGATAAAAACTCTAATCCATGGTTCTCACACAATGTAATTAATAATTTTTATTGCTGCTTTTATCTAAAGCCTCTTAGGTAGGTTTATGTTTTATTGGAGCCAACCAGATGTATCTTTTGATCAAGGAGGACTGCCACAGTGTGTCCCACCACTAAAGTTGAACTTCTACCAGCATGTCCCTCCCTTTTGAGCTCACTTTTTAGTTTTCCACTAGTCTTAACTCATCCCACTAAACTGTGGTGTTGTTGCGGACTGTACAGAATATGTAACTGACATGGATAACATTACTTCGAGTAAAGTCGCTGTGTTTATGGTCGAACATGACCACATTTGTTTGGAGTCTGTAGCCAGGTGAGAGGAAGAGTGGAACAACTGTGTTCTCTGTAAAGTGTCCCTTCCCTCTCAGTCACCTCTGTGTTGCACCCAAACAGCACTGGTGGGGCGTTGAGCACATAAAGCCATCTGGTCGCCCCAGCAGATCCGGCTGCATGTGGATTGAATCAAAATGATCCACTAATTGAGTATTTACTGGTCTCCAAAAAGGCCGTAATGGACTTGATATTAAATCCCCTCTAAAGTATTTAAAGCGTGTTTCTGAGTGCTTTTTTCGGAAAGAAGGTCCTGCTTTTACAAGAGAAACAGACTTAAGCTCCCAGGTCAGAGTGTGCCCAGCCAAGGCAGTTCTCAGACAGGATTTAGGGGCAATAGTGGGAAGCAGCGGGAGAAGGGCAAGGCAGAGGTGGGGAGAGGCACGGCCAGATACACCCCAATGAGTTCCAGATGCCCCCAAGTCTCATTTTGTGCACAAACAGATACTGCAAGCCATAGTGTTCAATGTAGGGCTTAAACCTGACTTCCCTTTAATGGTGATAGAGTACTTTTTATGTGGGAAGTTAAATCTTGTAAATCTTCAGGTTCTAGGTTGTCTTCTTATATCCTGTGAAAGAAGCTTCAGCAGAAAAAAGCATCCAGTTAAGTTTTGATCAGATGACAATGAGCAGAGGTTCTTTTTAAGGGATCTGAGATTTATCAGAGGTGGACTTAAGTATGAGAGAGTGGGTCAGTTTTTAAAAGCAGATTAAAAGGCCACATAATGCTTCTTTCAACTCTTCTCACTGTATATTGCTCTGGATCTCAACCTCAGGGCAATGGGGCCATCTATCTTAAAGCGGAGATAATCATAGCACGCTCATTTATCATAGCATTGGAATTCCTTCATAGAATACATATCTGCAGTGTATATCATTAAGGGTTTCTTTTTGTGGCGCTTTTCAAAAGAAACAGATTCTCTGTTCTTCTCTTCCCTCAGATCTGGTTGGTTCCATCAGCACTGCGGTTCTGCTCTAGGATCAGGACTCTTGGGCCTGTTCAGGGGAGTCAGCAGTGAGCTGCATTTTCACACTCTTTAGGAGTTTGCATGCATGCAAGTAATCTTACTTTTTGTTAAAACCCCAACTGTATGCTTTACCAGTAATGACAAATGACAGCCTTACTCAATATGTTGTGCAATAAAAGTTTGTATAAAACCTTACTTGTGCTTATGGTCATGAATGTTGGCTTACATTTCTCACTGAAAACTCAATTCACATCAGCATTCAAAGCACTGCAAAAGTTAAAATAATTTCAGTGGAAAGTATTTTCATATCCATCTGGAGAAGATTTAAATGTTTAGACACATTGTTCAGTTCATTGTTCAGATTTTGCAATTGCAGAAATTAATGCAAAATCAAGCAAACTCCACAATATTCACAGGAGCTTGCAATTTTTCAAAATTACCGCAGATTTGGGCCAAGACATGTGCCACATGACATCATAATTCGCATTCAGCCAAAGCCCTCTTCGATTCATGTGCATCGAACGTAAGTACAGCAAAAAAGGTCTCATTTATCAAGAAACATGACTCAAACACTGTAAAACAATTCGAGTAGTTTTCTGCAAAAAAAAAAACAAAGAACGCGATAAAATCAAGGATGTTTTGGCCGCAAAAATCACAAAAAACTCCTGTGTGGACTGATTGTTGCTGTTGTATTATCCAAGCATTATCTTCATGTGGGGGATAGTCCCTGTAAAACAATTTGTGTGTCTAGGTACACAGTTCAATTACAATGATTTATTTACTTTTAATCACTAGTGTTACATTTCTCAGGGGTTCCAATATACAGTAACTGCTTGAATAAATTAGTCTCATCCCTAGCAATACTTCTGTCATTTATAGTTTTAGGATTACATTTACTTTAATTGCACAGCAATGAAAGAGTGTCAGTAGGAGAATCTCGTGGGCCTTACTCAAAATATAGTAAAAGTTTAATTTCAAAAGATTTTAAAGGTATAAAATCTATATAATATAGTTCCCCAGAATGTTGTATTTATTTTTGATATCTGAGTGTGGTCAGAGGGGCCATGATTAATGATGCATAGATATATAATGACCCTCTGACATCATTACCATGTGATTTGGTGGGGGGAAATGAACTGAAAGCTACTGAATACTGCAGGAACTACTGTGTGGTTAGGTCTCCTCCTATCTCAAAGTGTAGCCATTCATGATAGTTTGCTTTGAAATGTCAGCAGTTTAATATGTACCACTGCTTTACAATTCAGTGAGTGTAATGATTGGATTACCTCTGGTTTAAACATGTCTAATACAATCCCATTTTAGAAACAAAAAATGGAGACAAATGACCATTTATTTGACAAGTGTGCAAAAAAATCTCAAATCATTATGGTTTTTGTTACATGTTGAATCCAAAGCAAACTGGATTATGCAGATCACCAGGCCAACATATGGTTTTCAGATACATCCCTTTTTTTTCTTAATGAGCAGTGAGCAGGCTTACCAAGGTCTGGTTTATCCTTTTTGAATTTGTGTTATGGCCATTTTCCTGCTGTTTTACATTTTCTGTCTTGTAAGGGTTCAGTCCTTTGGGTCTTTGCTTTTGGACATCTTAACAGTTCTCTGTTCTCTCTTCTTGGCTTAAGGATCATTCTTAAAGCCTCCATATGGTTGTGCAGACCCTCTCTGATGTCCAGTTACATAAAGTGTACCATGTTGGATTGAGTTTAATGCCTCAATCAGAACTATATTTTGGTGCTCTTGGCACACATTGTTGAGATCTCAAATTCTATATGGACACATCACAGCATGGATCAGAATAAAGCTCATTTAAGGCTACATCAACATATAACTCAAAGTACATAAAGTCTAATGAGGAACTGACGAAAACAATTGAATTGTGCTATGCCCTCTGATTTCAATAGTGCTATGAAATATAGCCCACAACATATTTTTTGTATGGTTGTTTCTAGTAGTTATCACCATACAACAGTAACTTAAATTATTTCAATAACACAATATTGGCCTCAATGGGTTAAAGATTCTATCCAGTCCAGAATTTTTGGAATGTCTGGGCAAATTGGCTGTTGTATTTGTTTCTCATATTTTGCTCAGTGTAATTAGAACTGGATTCTGAACATCTTATCTAGTCATCTAAGCAAAAAAAAAACCAACAGAAAAAAAACTGACTCATCATATTGTTAAATCTCAATTTGTTAAATTCATTAACCCCAATATGTCTCCTACATTATACTGACATCATATAGCATAGACATTTTGTGCTTTAACACACCATTGGCACTGAAACATTTTGAACATCCTTAAGCTATAGTTAATGGTGCATTCAGTGCAGTGCTTATGCATGGTCACATCCAATGTAATTGCAAGCACAACTATAAACAATACACCACACAAATAAATACAACATTGATATAGGGTAAATTAATGTTTTATGCTCTCTATACATTACTCTTCAAAAGTGTGGAATTACAACTTAAAAGTTTGAAATCAGTATTTTAAATAATATAAAATCCATTTTGTTGAGTCCATAAACTGTAGATAATGTTATGACAGAAGCTGTAAAACAGTATATGATCATTTACTGATGTAGCAGCATGATCTATTGTATAGCATCAATATATTATAACAAAGTTCAAGTCCAAAATGTTATATATTTGAACAATGGAGATCAAATCCCGTGGGAGGCTTTATGGAGAAGTTGCTACATATGTACGGTGTACTTGCTGTATATTACTTATCATTTTATAATATTTTTTTTACAAAATGCTTGAATGATACAAGCCAACTTATTGCATGGCTTATATTATTTAGATCTAGATTGTATATGTTTATAGGTAATGACATAATGATTTTTAAATAAAGTATGACTGGTGTCTCCAAACTTTTGAACAGTGGCGTATATTTACAAATTCTGCACTTATTTTATCAGGATGATATTTGCATATTAACTTGACAAGTTGGAAATATGGTTGTATAGAAAAATAATCTCTCTGTGGTTCTTAGAGACAGTGTGTGACTCTAAGGTGACCGACAAACATCTGATTAAACAATACAATGGTGTTATGCACCTTGTCTTAGCTGTCAGTCCACTGGGACCCTATGTTGCTGGGGCCCATCTGATACTGGTACACCGGCTCTCTCAATGATGCAGGGCTTTGGGTTGAGTAGGCTGAGAAATCCCTGTGGACTCTCAGAGGTGACCCAGGTTTCCTGTGGTACAGTGGTATATGGGCTGATTTGTCACATGAGGGAGCACCAGCAGGGGGCGAGGAAGAAGAGGAAGAGAGCACTGGTGGCAAAGCCCGCTGTGTACCGAAAGACACCAGGTCTGGAACCTGAGGTGCAGCTTGTGGCCGTTGCATAGATGCCGAGTGATGAGAGACGATGGATGCAGTGGTGGCTGTGCTTGTTAAGTGGGCACTATAGGGCTGGTAGGGCACAGCCTCAACAGTCTGCATACCATAGCGAGGATAGGGCTGCACCGATGCCCACATGTTGCAGTTCATGGAGGGTGGAGGCATGTCCTCAGTACTAGCTACACCTACAGCTCCTGCATCACCATCCATTCCTCCATACATGCAAGCCTCTCTAGAGCCCAATGCTTCACCACAGTAGGGGTGAGACAGTAAAGAGGGCTCATAGGAGGAAGGAGAGCGGAAGTAGTGCTCCTCCGAAACAGCCGAGGGTGCCGTGTCAAGGTAGGGCCGCTTGCAGGCCAACTCCAAATGCCTGTTGTTATCTAGGAATAGGCACAGTTAAGAAGACCATAGATTGTAAAATGTATTTTAAATGAAGTATATTAATGTTTGTAAAAACTTGGCTCTGAACTAATAAACATATAATGACAGATTTTACCAGACACTACTGCTGTACCTCTGTTCTTAAAGCAATGGTAAAGCAGACTGGACTCTCTGCCAGAAGGAAATGGGTTGGTTAGAGGCTCCTGTGGGTCAGAACCGGACAGGGTGATCCCACTATCATACTGATAATGAGAATGGACCTGCGGGTGACCACTCAGTACCCCTGTATTTAACTTTCCAGCCAGATGGGTGTGTGATGTGATGAGTCGTTGCCGTGCCATGGTTTTGGAAATCATTGGGTAATCTTTCCTGGAAATATGTGCTCATATTCAGAAATGTATTTATATAGCATTTTCAAATTTGCTATATTTTATTTACTGGTAGGTCACTTTTAAAAAATATATTTTTACAGTACTCACCCTTGGAGTCTGGATACTCTGAGCTCTCCTTCATCACTACCACGAAAACCTTTGGCAAAGGGATTGTTCTCGATCTTTAACTGGGTAATCTAAAAAAACAAAATAGCTTTAGGTATGCATTATTTTTCTTTCCTTTGTGTGGTAATTATGCATCACATTAAGTAATTTTCTTGTGCATAACTTGATGTCCTTACCCATGTGAATATGAATGTGACCTACTATTTACCTTATGGTTTTGATAGGATGTCACAGAGATAAATGAGGTTTCATGAAATACATGGGTGCAGTAGGCCGTGTTCTTAGAACCAAAGGCGTTGTTCTCATCTGCTTTGACGATGTGCAACCTGGGCTGGTATTTGTGCATAGAGTTCAGGATGATCTGTGAGTAGAAACACATTGTCAAGAGTCAATCACAAAGAAACAGAAGAGAGAGTTAATTTTGTGGATTCTGCTAATGCATCCTGTGAGATTTGGGGTTATCACTGAAAAGTGGAAAGGTAGATAAAACAAACCCTAAACTGCGTAGGACTCCACCTGTAGTTTATTGGAATATTATTCAGATTTGATATGTATAATATTTCCAATAACAGGTGGTTCTCAAGCATTTTGTTGTAATTATTTGCTAAATACTGATCAACAGGTCCAGGTATATAATTTGTGGTATATACAGAAATCACCTAGCTATCAAAGCAATAGACAGTTTAATTTTACTGTAAAAAATGTTTATGCTTTTTAAACAGAGTGCCCATCTATGCTGGACACTAACTGGATGCTTGTTTTTCGCTCCAAGTCGTCCGTTTAAAAAAAAAAAATGAAAGTTTTCTAATAAAAGAAATTAATATGTTGGCACAAGTATATTTTTGTCTACAACACCAATTTCAAACATTTAACCATATACCTTCAGATCAAAAGACACTTAAGATTATGAGAAACATTTCAGTCAGGTGTCTCCAAAGTTTTGACTGGTAGTGTATATGGGTGGGAGTTTCTACAAACAATAGAAAACAGAATGTTTATAGTGCTATATAATTTGGAAGGATCCATAAATGAATGTCAGGCTCTTCCGCATTATGTTGCATTGTAAGTAATCCAATTTGTGTGTGTGTGGGTGTGTGAGAGAGAGAGAGAGAGATAGAGAGAGAGAGAGAGAGAGAAAGAGAGATGGTAGGCCACTCTGGCACCAGTCTGCTCAGAGGGGCCGTTTGTTGGATGCTCATTGGAGCGTTAGTTCAGGGTCAGCCACAGCACAGCTGTGTCAGGGCCAATAAGCATCAAAGTCATCCCTTTTATTACTCCCTGAGCTTCTCCCATCAGATGAGTCACGAACTCTAGTGTGAAGAGAGCTGTTAGGTCAACCTGAGTGTCCCACTACCCAAACATTCACTCTTGCAAATGATGACAGTAGCCACCAATTCAATGGCTCAAGTGTGTCAGTGGTTGAATGCAGACATGTGAGACCGCATGTGATGCATCGACAAACCTAGGTAAGTTTATTGACCAAACTCTCTGATTATGTTTTCTGTTTTCTTCTGACTTCAGGTTTCAATTCTTATACCTGTGCTTGACCTACAGTCCCCTCCAAAATTCCAGCTTTTATTTTCTGATATTTACATCTAGATGTGTTAACCAACCTAGAACCTAGCAACTTTTGTTTGAACCCACACATTTTTCTAGTGATCAGAAATATTGGAACATTGTACTGACATGTGTTGCGTATTGCTCAGGTGTGCCCTGTTAGATTAATTGTTTAAACAATGTGAAGACTGCATTTGTTGTTAAAAAGGATACACCAGCATGATGACCAGAGAGCTGTCTATGGCAGAAAACCAAGCCATTTTAAAGCTGCTAAAAGAGGGAAAAACAGAGCCATTACATAAGCATCCACAGGCAGGAGTGAATGCATCATAATTCACAATTCAAAGAAGACATTTTGAGCAGAAATATAGAGGCCATACCACAAAATGCAAACCGCTCATAAGCATTAAAAATCAGACAGCCAAATGGGAATACGCAAAGAAATAGAGATGAGCCACAAAAGTTCTGGAACTGAGATTAACCTCTACCAAAGTGAGGCGAAAGAAAGAATCTGCTCATTAGTCAAAACCTACAGGCTCATTGGTCAAGCATGGTGGAGGTAGTGTTATGGCTTAGGCTTGCATGGCTGTATCTGGAATGGTCTCACTAATCTTCATTGATGAGGGAATTCACAATGGTAGCCGTAAAATGAATTCACTAGTCTATAGAAACATTCTGTTTGCAAATTAACAGAAAAATGCATCCAATCTAACTGGGAGCATCATGCAGCAAGACATTGACCCAATACATACTGCCAGCACAACAAATGACTTCATTAGTAGGGAAAAAAACATGCCAGTTTTAGACTGGCCAAGCTAATTACCAGACCTTCTTGAAGGACGAAACTCGCAAACACAAACAACTGAAAGAAGCTGCAGTACAAGCCTGAAAAAGCATCACAAAAGAAGAATGCAACACGTTGGTGATGGCAGTGGGTCACTGGCTTGAGGCCGTATTGGATATGCACCCAAGTATATTAAGTGTTATTTATTTTAATTTACTTTAAGACCATCTGTTCCAACAATTCTGATCACATTACAATTGGGTGTTCGGCCACCAAGGGTGCCATGTTCCAAGTTGTTTAACACATCTAGATGTAAATATCAGGAAATGAAAGCTAAAACTCAACTTTTGATCTCAAACGCAAATGTCTTCAGTGAATAGCAAAAACAAAGGAATTGGCTTTGCTGTTCCAATGCTTTTGGGGGGGACTGTACAGTATATGCTGATCAAGAAACCTTCTTGTTCCATGTAATAATACAGTAGAGTCCATGTTTCCAAAGCTGTGACAAATTGTTGAAAGTCTGTTGCTGTTTATATAGTTTTCTCAGGGTCCTGCACTGAATTTGGTGTGCTCTCTTCTGATTGTGTACTCTGTACTAGTTAGGCTGCAGTAGCTGCCAGTGTGAGAAACTCTTGGTTAACCACAATATCCCTGCTGGTGTGGGAATCAATGGAGCTCAGCAGCCTCTTACTGGCCTCATTACTCACCCTTATCACGTCCCAGTCACTCAACTAATACTGACAGACCAAGCCTCCATGAATCCGACAGGTTATGAACCTAATGAGCTTGCCTCTGATGCAATGACTTTAGACAAGCTATCCCAAAGGCCCTCTGGGTGGCACAGCCATGTTCACACTCCTCTCCTCTGTTTTGCTCTCCCTTTCCCTTTATCTGAATCTATCTGGATTCATTCCATTATATGAAGTTTTCATGAAATACAAGCATAGAGCCAGTTTTGTAGTTGTAGACTAAATCCAGTATTCCCTTCTGTCTAAACTGGTCTAGTTCCATCTGTTGTGATGAGTTTATGCACATTATGACTAGACTCTGATCAGTGTATGCAATACTTGTGCTCTGCTTCACATTGTGCCTAAGAACACCTTTACCTGTGATACATTACTATAATACATGCCCTCTCGTGGCTTATTTCTATAATAATTGTATACAAGTCATCATTTTAACAGAGACTCTTTCAGAAATCTCTTTCAGATTTGTTTATAAATTAGCGGGGGGAAATTCCTTAGCTACTCACTGTAAGAATGCAAATGTTAAACTTAGCTTTCTGTAACATGCAGTTGAGTAAATTCTTGAGAGAGATGTGACTCCCTAAAACATGCTGTCACTGACTTTTCATCTGTTCTATCTTTTTTTGACTCCCTAATCACTATATCACTAAAAGCACTAATTTGATTTAAAGCTTCTTCACGTTTTCTGTCATTACTCTTGAGGAGACAGATCAAACAGTTAAGAAATAATGTTACCAATATCACAGGAAGCAGGAATTGTTAGAAAATAATGTAAATTAAACCAGGAGGCTATACTATCGCAAGGACTCACTACACTTTGCCACTCTGATGGTGTTACTTCTGTGGAAAATGTAGTAGTGTATTATTTCTGACACTTGTGTGTTTTATTTTGAAGATTGGTTTTCGGCATGGGCGTAACCACGCACTCTTTGGGGGGGTCGTGACCCCCCCCCCCAATGTTGAGGAAATACCAATCTGTCCCCCCCAATATACAGGAGAAAATATTCTCTATATGTTCCACATTAAATTTC
>JAFFST010049660.1:19873-38699 GCA_022414735.1 Noturus placidus
CTATCAATCAGAAACCACGTGATTTCAAACAGTAACTGTAATCCTAAACCTATGTTCTACATATACAAAATTTCAGTATCAAATTTTGGAAGTTTGGCTGCGCGGGGTAGGGGGGGGGGTTAGCGCTTGGACCCCCCCAATGTCCAAACGCTTGGACCCCCCCAATGTCCATAACATGGTTACGCCCTTGGTTTTCGGTAATATAATAGCATAGAAAAAGTCTTGGTAAAAGTATTATATTTAACTTCAAGATACCTGCAGACACTTTGTTGTCTACATCCATAAGTATTGCAGATGGTGCATCTCAAAAACTAATCTTTGTACGATCAAGGGAGCTTGCTCGATAGACGTCTTATATAAAGTATATTTCATTATAATAATGTATTCATTTGTTATAACAATGCACATTTTTTTAGGAAAACACTTACATGTCCAAAAGGATCCAGGTGGTTATTTGTTAATTTTAGCTTCTGAAACGAGACCAGCTGCCTCATCCAGTGAGCTCCTGTTGCAGGAGAGTCAGGGTGGACATAGAGCCGCCCGGGCATGGCCGGCTCTGCTTTTCCAGCAACCATCCTAAAGCAATGAGAGATTTTATCTGCACTTTAGACAAAACCACAAAGCTGTGGCTTTCAAATGTAGCATTGTTTCACTTTAAGGAATCCCTTTCCACAACCATGCTGTGTACACAGCAAAGGTCATTTTCAATGTCACACAGCTATATGCTGCCAAAGGAAATCTTCTATTCAGAACAACATTATTGATATACTATAGTCACGCTTATATCCATAGCATTAGAGGAATAATTCCTCAAGACCAGGGGTGACTGCTTTGACTGTAACCATTGTGTCGCTGAGGAACTCCAGAACCAACCCTGGCAAAGACTGAAATCCCAGTCTATCCGGCACATCACTAAAAAATTGTTCATAAAATGTGGGTTCTCTTGAAGGAATGTGCAGTTTAGGGAAAAGAATGGTTTTGTTTTTGAGTGTTCTGTATTTTACACATTCAATGGGGCCACTTGTTAATACATTTCATGGGTCGCTTTGGTGGCACTGCCAGACGCTCAGGGTCACACAGAGGACAACATGTATTACCCTGTTGTTCTTAGCCCATTGGTTTTGACAGGCTGCTTGCCAGCAACTTGGAATAATTAACTGTGTGCTAATGACAATTCCCAGAAACAGCTAACATTAAGCAGTAGAGTTGTATGGTAATCAGTATTCCCTTAATGAGCGTTTCACTCCAGATTCTGAACAGTTTAGATGTAATGCACTGATTTTATATTACAGTTAATTAATGGTGACACTATAGGTGACAAAAACCAGATGTGCCATGCTAAAGACAAATCTGATACAAACTGATGGATCTACTCATTCAAAGATTGCAGATGTGAGTGTAGAGGAGATTTATGCATGGTTCCTTCTTCAAAGGCAAGAGGATAAACACATAAATAATGTGGACATTTTAAAACAGGGTTATATGTGTTAATCTACAGCCTTACAAACTAGTTAGTGAACTCCGTTACCTTGAGGTGCAAGCTATAGTCTAACCCTATAAAGACATTTCTAGAAAAGCTTACAGAGACTATAAAGACTGAAGTGGATTTAGCATTGAATTAAATTTTTCTTAATCTCTAGCCAGTTTAGGTGGAGATTGGAAGTAAAATAAGGATGGAGCAAAGGTCCTTGACTTACCATTTGTTATCGCAGAACTTGTAACGATGATCATCAGCTGGAACAATGTCGATTAGGAGGATATACTTTGTTTTTGGATTCATCCCTGTGACTTTTACTTTGTAGCTGGGGAACATCCGTCTCAAAACAACAAAAACACATGATTTTTTTTTTTTTTTTAGAGAACATTAAAGAGTAATAAGTAAGTTAACTGTTTTTATTTCTACTTATAGCATTTATACCAGCTGACATAAAGAGTATACAATGCACACCTGGTTTGTATCTTTCCATTTTATCTCTTACACAACTTTTTATAATGTCACATGTAGAGGTTTACTTAGCTATTCTGTTGGTCTATATCAAGTCCTTTCCTATGAATCCTCGCTGGAACTCATTTTTATCTTTGAATAACCTTATATAAATCATGGTTTCTCTGAGGTGTCTCTTGAGCGATAAGTAATGACTCTGGTTTTCGCCAAGTGACCCTTATGTATAAGAACATCAGAGGAAGTGTTTTATAGGGGAATAAGCAGAACGATCAAATAGCAACTCTACTTCTAGGACACACAAGGTGATCTCACAGTTACAGTCAGAGTTTGTTGGTATACCGGCTCTGTGAAATATGGGCGCAACACAAGAAAAGCCAGGATGACAGACAGACTATGTTAATATACCAGACATTCCAGCCATAAAATACATCAATGGAGCTACTTTCCATGACCCAACTTGAAGAAAAAAATTCATCCCATGTGCGTCAAAGTAAGATGCAAAAGGAACTAGTACCCATATAAACCTTAAGTGCTTTTTAATGGCGGTTCAGAATGGACAGCAGTTTATATAGCATGCATGTCACTGGCCTCCAAAAGTTCCACCATACAGCATCAGTTTATCTGGGGCTTCATTTGACAACAGGTTCAACCAACAGTCATACATTTATATCTGTCTCTATGTTCTAAATAAATGGCTGCAAAAGTGCAAGCTCTCAACTTTGTGTGCAAGAGTAACGCTTCAAAGGCCCATGGCTGAAGAGTGGCATGTGAAGGCCAGCCAAGATAACATTAGCTCTAATACCCAGAGCG
The DNA here is from genome assembly GCA_022414735.1 of Noturus placidus. NCBI lineage: Eukaryota > Metazoa > Chordata > Actinopteri > Siluriformes > Ictaluridae > Noturus > Noturus placidus. The sequence continues at coordinate 22,629 of JAFFST010049660.1, forward strand.
AGAGCTGGGATTGCAGTGAGGTAAGATCAGTGTCTGGTCCAGACCAAGGTAAGCTCTGTGTCTGGTCCAGAGCTGAAATCTAATCATGGATATCAAGCTGGATGGGGTAATCCCATAGAGGTGCTTTAAGCTGTTTGACAATCGGTAACAGAGCTCCCTTAAAATTGTACCCTGAAGCTGGCTGCTACAACTATATTTTCCCCACTTGATGTTTTCCTGCACTATGAAATTTTTTTTTTTCATTCTTTGTCAATTTCTATAATGCTAACGGGGATAATGTAATGAAATATTTTTATTTTGGTCATGCTGCTTGCTTTAAATAGCCAGGGAAAGCTTGAATGAATATTATCCAGATTTCTCCAACCATAATCACAAGGTATTTTTCTTAATATTTATGACTTTCTCTCTAGTCTAATGTTTCCACATAGACGTGTCTTCTTTACACTCAACATGTGAATGTGTATGTATGGAATGGCAAAGGATTAGGAGTGTGTCAGCATACGCGTACTGCCAGCTGTTTCTTTTAGCGTGTTCCTTCTCTCTTTCTCTCGCACGTCTGCTCTGCCAGTGATCCATCCTGTCTGTGGAAAGCGGCAGCAAAGCAAAGATCAAAAAGATGGAGATGATGGAGCACTGGGCCCCGTTGGAGCCTGGGAGACGCTGATCAGTGCCCCCGAGCGTGCTCGCTGACAGCGTGTGTACAAAGAGATGCCTCACACCGGCCGGCTGCTCTCACTTTCAACAGCCATGAAAACGCTGGAGTCTTGGACATGCTCATGCAATAACAAGCCACTGACAATCTCTCTGAGGAGTTCTTCCAGAGTTCAGCTGTGTAGAATAGACATCCTAAGTGTGTGGACTGCTTTCTCACTCATTGATGCACCACTATTTTGTATTTTGCACAGAAAGATATCTAAACTGATTCTGCTAAAATATTTGTATTTATTTATGTGACACATGCCTTTATCCAAAAAAGAAGCCTGAGGCTGTTAAAGGAGCCGTTAGATAAACATATTAAATAAGATAAATATTATCTGCAGTATAAATTTATACTGCAGATAAATATCATATAAAACATTTGATATTACTATAGACAACCAAGTAAATTTACAATCTAGTTTTTAAATTTCACAGTATTGTTTGCACTTATTGAAATTATTATGATTTTATTTACAGTGCTGTTTAAGCCATACAAACTGATTTGTTTAACAGATTTGCCTAGCATTTTTCAACCGCTTTTTTTTCTCTAACCAAAACACATTATCTCATGTTGGATCAAATGTTAATGATGCCATAAAGATGCAGTCTTGCTGCTCAAAAGACTGAACAAAAAAAATCAACAATCTATCAAGTCTTTAGACAGCTTGTGTTCGAAATATTTAATTTACCCTGACATGCAGTCAACAGTCAATTTAATTCAGTCAACTATCTATTGTACAGAGTTTATTGTGATTAAAACTAGAGTCCTGCAGTTCACATTGCATCACTGTCCTCTGTTAGGTATCCTTTTATTTTCCTTCTTCATTTGTATCTATAGAAATTTACATTTAATCATTAATATTTAGCATTTAATGTCGATGTAACATTTCATATGTAATGAAGCTTGCATGCATTTTGGTGTTCATTATTCATAACTGTATACTCCTGTTCTGCTGTGGCCATGCACACTGCCCTCTAACAACACTGATTACTGGCAACAATACTGGCAGAAACAGCCAGCATGAGCCTGTAATACGTAAGATTACACAGCACAGACATGGCTTGACACCCTCGGTAACTTAACACTATGATGAGAACTACTGCATGAAATCAGTCCCGGTTTATGTGACAAGATCCATTCACAGAGGTATGTTGGCGATTTTTGTTAAGACTTACAGTTCACAAAATAGATGACAAATACTTCTTAATGAGAATAAAAACAACAAACATTTTTCCTTACTTCATCGAACCAAGCCAGGAAGAAAATTTTATGCTAAACCGTATAGAAAATGTGTTCATTTATCATGGCATGCTGCCTGAGAAGACTATCTCCCTTGCAGCTGTGTGATAGTGCACTGCTTAGCTCTTCAAAGAAGATTTGTTATGCCCTCTATCAGCTGGATAACGGAGAGCCCATTTTTCATAAGGTTACAGCATTAAAGAAAAATTGTGGTGACCTTATACATTTCCCACATAGAAATCTTGAGAAATGGCAGGCTATGCCTGGCAGAAACCATTGACTCATTCTGTGCTTAATGCTCAAGCTCCTGCTCCTAATCCATGTTCTGCATTAAATCTAACACACAAGGCAGCCATTTGTGTTTCCAATTAAACATTCGTGGACACAGGAATTCACCTTTGCTTTATGTGGGTAACTTCATAAATACTTCATGTATTGAGGATTTATGTTAAATCTTTTAAAATATTAGAATAAATGATTCCTCATTGATATTTAATTTGTTCTAATAGTTCAGTACATTTTTTAGGTACTTTTCACAATAGATATTGTTACAAAGCAAATATCCAGAAAATAGTGATAATAGTTCCCACAAATTCCCCTTATCAGAATTATAGTGAAGGGTAACTCACTCACCTGCCAGCTTTAGTGATGATCATCTCTGTTCCTGACTCATGGAACCTTTTCCAAAGTTCCCTCTCATGAAGAACTACTTTGATGTTCTCGATGTTCTTCATGCACAAAAAAATATATAGAATGAGTAGGATTGTTCTCAATTTTCAGGTTATTGTGTTAAAAAGTTATTTTTATCTTACTTTATCTGCAAATAAATGCAATTGGAATTTAATGTACAGGGTGTCCAAAAAGTCTCCATACATAGTGGAAATTAACACATTTCAGCAAAATGTCTTCCAAAAAAAATTTCATGTTTAGTTTATATTATATATTTTTTTCAGATAGACTTTAAGAACGCCTTTGACAAAAGAAAAATGTATTGAATCAGTCTCATGGCTGGATCGGGAAGCTGTCGCAAAGTTGCAATGGACTTTAACGGGAAACATGGTAAGCACATCACACACCACACTGTTGCCAAACTTATTCACAAATTCAAAAAGACTGGAAGTGTTGCAGACCAACCGAGAACTGGACGTCCACAAACATCCACTGATGAAGGCACAACCAATGTGGTGCTGGCAAACATAGTCCCCTATATATGGAGACTTCTGCTATGTACTATATTTCCGAAATTATGTCAAATGCTAATATGCTCACTTTTTTTGTAGTTTTTCATACTCTTAGCAAAATAGTGTCACTTTTTTCACTGTATTAAGAAGGCCGTCTAAAGATTGTCAGAATGTCAGGCATTGTTTTACCTGGTCTACTTCATTGTTGTGGTGGATGCTCTGGGCCACAGGCAAGCCCAGATGTGAGGAGTCAGTAGCAAGCTCACCAGACTGTGCCACGGTCACACCTTCATCAGCCACAGCTGAGGCCTTTTCTTGGAGCATCTCTTAAAAAGTAAAAAGAAATATACCAAGTGAGTATCTTTATAATTTTGTGTCAATATTATAAAATTCCTTTTTAAAACGCTTTGGGATATATGGTTCATCAATAGTCTATTATTTCTGCTTTCATTTCATAAGAATATATACTAATCATTATGAATGATTAATAATAATAATAATAATAATAATAATAATAATAATAATTTAGTCTAAACATAATTAGTGTTTATTACAATCACTAGTATAAGATATTGTTTAAAAACCTTTTTTTAACTGATTTAATATAGTTTAACCTAGATTTAAATGATTCATGACAGAGCCAAATCTTTTCATATCCATTATTCTCACTTACAAGTTATGGTAAACTGGGTAAATAATTTATATGGTAAACTGGGTAATATATATATATATTTTTTTTTACTATAATAGTATTATAAAACATAATTATTAAAACATAATTAAATATTAATAATGGTATGAAATATGTATAACTATTAAATTTATTCAGTGTAATACTATAGCCAATGTGTAACTATAACATTAAATAATTAATAAACTATGACTTATTTTACATATAATTTTCAAAATCTACTTACTGAAATGAAGGGTACCTGTGATGTTTGAATGGAAGTATGAGCTGATGATGTATGGCTCCTATTTTGTCCTTGAGAGTGTAGTGATATTACATATATATAGATATTACAGTACACATCATAAATGCTAATATATATATATATATAAATGCTAATATATATATATATATATATATATATAATATATTAATATTTACATTCTTAAGAGAAAATGTCATATGACCTGGCCTCTTAATTTCATGGAAAAGGTTGAGATTCATTTGTTCTTAAAGTATTGCCTGCCTAAATATTTATATTACCAACATTACAGCACAGTTTTATGTAAGGAGGCCTAAACACTGCTGATTCCATTAACAGAGGTCACCAACTGAACCCCCTCTCTCACGACCCTTCACTGCTCACACACAAACATCACATAGGTTAGGTTTATAGTGACGTTATCGCCATAGCTTGTTGTCCCTGTGTTGCCTATTCCAACTAGCCAATTGCTCATGTGCTGAAGCCTTATGCCCGTTTTCCCCTCTAATCTCACACCTATAAACAGTGTGAGTGCACACCCTTCAGATAAAAGGAGAGGAGCAGGATTCCATGTAAACTTAAGCAGACATTTGCAGTGACTAATAAAGATAAGGCCTGACAGCCACAGTGAAGCTGCAGCAAGTCAACCGTTGACTTTTCCAGTCCAAAATGGTGCCTTTCACTTACACTGTTTAACTAAGTCCAGTGAGCGAGAGCTGTGTTTATATCTCTGTCACTCTAGACATATAATCCGCTAAACTATTCTTGGAAGATACTGCTTTTTGCACACTGGGTTTGGAGAACCTATAGTCCAAAGTCCTGAGAGAAAAGTCAAACTTACTTGCACCTCTTTCCCTGAGGTGCTGAAATTGAGTATCAATACCACTTCTTTGTTGGTATAGTAGGTTGTATTTTTAGAAAGCTGAAATGACTGACAGGAAGAGGGGGTGATTTTCAGGCTTTTTGAGGCTTTCAATCCAGGTCTGAATAATACAGGTATGATTCATGTAATTAAGACAGCTCTCATAAATTTCCATCTGGCCTGCCATCTTGTACTGTAACTCTCATCACCTGTATTGTGCTTTAGGCTCAAAAGGACAGTGATTTGTAATAGAACTAAGTATCAAAGTTCCCATTCAGTGTGAGTAAATGGATCAGATATTTTTGCCAGTAATTGAGTATGACTGCACGGGAACCACAATCTCTTCTCTCAGTTTGTAAATGTAGAACACTGAATTTTCAATTCCATGTTCAGTAACCTTGTCATGATAGCTGGCAAATATCTTCGGGGGAAATAATAAACCTCAAATCAGGTCTGTTAAAATCAGGACAGATTTCTGCTTTGGGTATCTAGTAAATAATTAAATGTTAATCAATGCATTGTAGACCTAAACTAACTAACTACTATTTAAATTACTACTAATAATTTAGTAGTAGTCACAATTTTCTATAGTGGAACGATAATAAACATGCATTTGTTGACAGTGTCATTTTTACTATTTTGTTCACTATCAACAACACATTAGATTACTCTTATATTTTGTTTGTCCATTTTGTGGATTCAAGTAGTTAAAATAATACTGACTAATATTTCTTAAATAAAAATTTTATTCTCTCTAACACAAACCTAAAGACAAGCTACAGTTTATAACGCAGTGTAAATCGAGTTATACAATTAGAGGTCTACTTAAGCATAACAATGATCAAATCCACCAATAGGCCCGGTTTTTCTCTGTCCGTGTTTTACATAGAATGTAGTGTACAATCCAACACATATTTTACATAAAGTAACGCTCTTTATTTAACACTATTAAACATGTAATATGTAATAGTTTAAATTAAATATAGTTTATGGTCCCTTAATGTAACGTATTGTGTTTGCCTGTAATCGCAGATATAAGGAGTCATGTTGAACAACGTCATTTAATCAAATCTGTGGAAGTCTAATGCTACTGAATAAAACTATTTCCTGAATATCTTTATTAAAATAGGAAATTATAACAATGTTCCTAATGCTGTAGGCCATTTAGGGAGCATCACATTTTTTTCGTATTAGAAGCTATTTAATTCTGGATTAATTTACACGACTTCATTTTAAAATATCTGAGCTGTTTTTAAACGATTTAAACGGTTAGAAGTGATGTAGGCCCAAGTCAAATTAGTATCACATTTGTTCTGTATGTATTTTTTCGACACCACATTAGACCACACCAGCTGAGTTGAGGCTGAACACTGAACAGGCCTGCAGCTCTGGTACCAAGAGCTTGTTGACCCCTGTTTCAACACTATCGCATTTTAACTTTCCATACAGAAGTGCATTAGATTTTTTTGAAATACATTTATAAAGCAGAATAAGATCTGCTATATCAAATCCGGTGAGCTCAATGAACTCGGAGAATTGGGTTGTAGTTCTAGTTATAATGTGATCCATTTGACGAATTCCAAAACAGCAGATATTCATTCGTGCCCACCAATGGTGTTATTAATATTACCTTATGAAATCGGCTATTACGTGCTGAATTCCTCCTCCATCTCATTCCAGAAAACAGGAAAGAGTCCTAGGTGCGATTCGGCAGGAAGTTACGTCCCGGTTAGGTCTGCTCAGCATCTCCTGCGTCAAGGCGATATAACGGTTCTCGCGCAAACGCTCAGTGCAGCAAAACCCACCGATATTCTCCGAAATGAAGACTCTCAGCTCAGCAGCAGATGCACTGGTGGCTTTGAGCAGAGCTCACTGCGCAATGTTTTCTTGAGAATACACAAAGGGGACTATGCTGAACGGCTTGATTTGTTAAGACAGTAGGGGTGAATTACAGGGCTCTCTCACGCGCTCTCCCCCTCCCTCTCACGTCTCATCGCTGACGTCGCACTCGATGATAATAACACCTATAAGCGGCCCTCAAACTGTTCCTCTGACTTGAGCAACCACAACACCAGCGATTATTCCTCTTCTGCAGAAAGAAAGTTATCAATCGAGGCAAAAGACACGGATCCTTATCTCCTCCCCCATCTCAAATTTGGACATGGGCTAGTTATGATTAAATCAGCAGCGCAACCTCAAAATAAGAGACGGTTAGAGACTACACAGTGACTTCAGTGGGAAGTCAAATTTTAGTCTAATGTTCTGAGGTATTAAGCCTGTTAAAGAGTGATCCAGATAGATAAAAATCTCTTTAAGGGTGTGCAGTCTGCATCAAGGTCAAGGGCACATCCTGCCTAAGGGCATGTAAACATATAAATAAGCTGAGACTGACAGACATAAAAGAAAAGAAATCATACTAGCCTACACACACACACACACACACACACACACACACACACACACACACAGTAGCATGCAGTAACTACTATATATTTGTTCATTAGGTTTGATGCTTTGGCAGGCGCTGTGTGGTTTTTTTTTTTTTTTTTTTTTTTTTTGTTTTTTTTTTTTTTTTTTTTTTTTTTGTTCCATTGCTTATTTGTATCTGTATGGGCAGGATTTCATTTGTAATTGGTTGAGGATTTTGCTTTAAACGCCTGTGCATTTCCAGTGAAATATGATTGCGGTTTTGGAGTAAATTGCTTGAAGCATAACGCTGAAAGATCGATAAATCACATGGCAGGCCGGTACAGCTTTGGCTTTATTTCTGCTGCTGACACGAGCAAATGAAGGACCACAGCTTGGGTCTGCCTCTGATGAAACAATATTTCATTTTTACCGAATAATGATAAAAAACGATACTCCTGCCAAATGCTGAATTGACAGGAACTGGATAAAAATTATTACAGGTGAGAAAAAGGGACATCACTAAATAATTCGATTAAAGCGAAAGGTCAAAGGATGTTTCTTAGGCTATATCACTTATGTATTAAATATGCAGAATATCTGTAGCCTGTTTGCTATATTGCTCAGATAATAATAATATAGTTATAACTGTAGGCTACATAATAACCTAATTAAGCCCTACTAAAATATAAAATTCATTATTGACAAATACCTGTGCTGTGCACCATCCGTAAAAAAAAAAAGTAATAATATTAAATGAGAATTAAATCAATGTATTGCAATTAAATAAGCTACTTCAGATAAATTAGGTCCACTTCATATTTGTGCTTTAATACTATAATTATAAGTAATGATGAAACTATTAACTGATGATACTACCACCACCACCACCACCACCACCACTACTACTACTACTACTACTACTACTATTATTATTATTATTATTATTATTATTATTATTATTATTATTATTAGTATTATTATTATTAGTATTATTATTATAGTACACGTTTATTTTATCTCCGCTTTTTAGGTATATTTATGCGTTTGTTTTGAAGATGAGGGTCAGTTAACAGATCATAAACTGTCCATAAATGTAATAAAAATAAACAGTAACATTAATATAATCATTTACAATTTATTTATATGTCACAACAACAGATCTTATAATGCATTTTAAGTATAAAAAGAAATATTAGATGTCACAAATGGTTTACATGAAGAATACCATACAGTAGATGTAACGTCCAAGCCCAAAATTGGCGCCAAAAAGGACTGTGAATCTCTCATCCATGCCAAGGCCTACAACTTCAGTCACTCACCTGGGCCTCGGTGAATTTTGTGTTGTGTATAGAGAACAAAAATGATCTTATTCTGTCTACTCTGAGTAATTGATGTCGCAATGCAGAGGCCAATATCATGCGAAACTTTCTTTTCTGTGCGATCACTCAGATGATCCGTTAATCATCTGACAACAAAATGAACTTAGCTCGTATTAGATCAGAGTTATATGTAAATAATCTCATTTGAATACTAATGAAGGTTTAATCCGTGTCTAATCCGCTGTTAAGGTCGCTCTTATAAAATGATGAGCTGATGTGTACACAAGGCCTGAGTTAGGCTAACACTTCCACCTTCTCCTCCACCAGGACCATCACCCAGTGAAGGCTACATTAAATCACTTAAACCTTTACTTTTGATGTGCTCCTGTGCACTGTCTGTACGACACATTATTAAAAACGCTCTTACCTTTGGGTTGATTCGGGTACAAAACCTCTGGTTGCCTTTTGTGGGAATTTCTGAAAACCAGAAGCGTTAAACCGCACCGTGCTATAGAAGATGTGGCTATAAAGAGGATGAATTTTATTATAGGAGCTGAATTGAAGCTGCCTTTCTGAAAGAGAATTTAACCTTCACTCACTCCCACCGTCACGTGGTCTAAAAATTAAAAGCAGGAGCAGCGTTAGCTTTTCTTGTGTGTGTGTGTGTGTGTGTGTGTGTGTGTGTGTGTGTGTGTGTGTGTGTGTGTGTGAGAGAGAGAGAGAGAGAGAGAGAGAGAGTGTGTGTGTGTGAACGGACACGGAGATTTTCCAAAACTTTACAGTCTAACGCTACATCAGTCATGTACTGATTTCTGGGAACCCCGGTGTATATATATTTGTGTTTATTTATAACACGTGCCTTTAGGTAGATTTTTTTAAATAAATACATTGCCATTTGATAGCTAATGTCCACATGTTGTTGTTGTTGTTGTTGTTGTTGTTTTTTTTTTTTTTTTTACATATGACCATATCATATAAAATGTGATTAAATTTAGAGAATAAAAAAGCCTAATAGTGATTTGCCGTTATGGCTGTACGAAAACGAAACTAATTTGGTATCCAAAAAAAAAAATGTGATGAAAATGAAAAATTATTTGGAATATGAAAAGATGAAAAGTTTCCATGATATTTGTTGGGTTCATACTTTTCAAAATTAAAGATTAAGAATATTATTTTTATTAGAAATAAATATTATTCCTCTTCTCATGTGTAAAAGTGTGATTTGTTTTCTTGAATTAATGGAGAGACAAATCCAATTCCTAACACAATTTTAAGAGAATAACCTGCCCCAACATGCAAAAAAAACTTTGTAGTTGTTCAGATTTACGTGATGCTCTCTAAACTAATAAACTATTATGCCTAGACTATTATAATTATTACTATAATATCCTGGTTTTATATATATATATATATACATACACATATATAATTTATGTGTATGTATATATATAATATATATGTATGTGTATATATACACATATGCACACATAAATGAATTATATATATATACATATATATATATATATATATATATATATATATATATATAAGCAGAAAATAATAATGTTGATGATAATAATAATAGTAATAGTAATAATAATAATACAGTTATTGTTGTTGTTGTTGTTGTTTATTATTATTAGGCTATAGACGTGCTGGTTTATTTGTAAGCTACTGTTTCCATTTCCATTTATTCAGATACTCTCTACCACAAAATTTGGTAATACAACGTTGTTTAACATGTCATCTGAATATTTAATTATGTATTACTAAATATTACTAATACTATATATAGAATATAAGACTCTCTCTCTCTCTCTCTCTCTCTCTCTCTCTCTCCCTCTCCCATCTGCTTTTGTCACACCGTTTTGCTTCTCTCAGCCTTACCTCTTAGTATTTATACTTATATCGTTCGATGTTGTCTAAGTATATTCCACCTTTCATCACATGTCACACACATATCACACATCTCTACACGCAGTCTCTCCTTATGTTCATTCAGTGACCTTCCAGCGTAACCATGGCTACGGAAACCTCAGCGACCAGTAGCCCTGGAACCAGCATAACATCATAACTCTTTAGACATTACCTCACAACTCGTGTGTGTGTGTGTGTGTGTGTGTGTGTGTGTGTGTAGGCGCCGTGTACTTCACTCGTATCTGTCATGTGGTCAGATTTTTTTTACTTTTTAAAAACATTATTATTCTATGTTAACCTTTTCTATAACGCGTTGTGCCTGTCCTATTCGCTTTACTACAGGGATTGTAATAGTTTTCTAACACTCTACATGAGTGATAGTATGAAGATTATATTTTTGAGCTGTAGATGTAAATCTTCAACGGCCGGCTCCATAATTTCATAATTTGGTAATATAATTTCTTGTTAGAGCTTCACTAATTGTGTATATATATATATATATATGAAAAGGTATAGTATATAAAAACATTTCTAACAACTGGAAACAGTATTCATAATCTCCTTTGCAGTTACACATGTTTATAATTAATATAACGTAATAGCTAATAGAAAAAAATTGTACTCATGTTTTCTTGTATATTTCACAGTTGGATTGTCCACAATAATAAAAAAAAGAAATATAATTTTTTATATGAGGTCTTTTTATTGATAATTTTGATACTTTCTGTAAATTGATAAGCCTAAAATTCATTTCACGCAGTACTGAATTACTTCTACGAAAATTCCTATCTTAAGTCCTAAAGTAAGATTATCTGACACGTGCCCCATAGGATTTTTCTCCCCAAATTTGTATTACAGAAGGAAATTATATCTATTTATTTTGCAGCATTTCTCAAATTAGGAAATCCTGAACTAGTGCATAATTAGCTGTCGCATCTGTTACCTAGCAACTGATGACACACAGGGCTGACAGCAGGGGTGGAAAATATTTGTACTTTTTTTGTAACTGTATTTAAGTATTTTTTAGGTAGACTATTTATACTTTACGTAAGTGTTGCTGAAATTGAATAATTGTACTCAATAGCATACAAACCTTAATCCGGTCCTTCAGACAAGGCTATTCGTTACTAATCCTGAAGGTCTCTTCTTCTCTCGTCCAGCCACTGACTGCATGCTGTATAAACATATGAGTAGAAATGGCTCCTGCACATTTCATTTTGCGCTTCAGTATAAAGCATTTAATCAATATAGGCCTAATCAAAGTAGATTGTACAATGTTAAAAACAAAAGCAATCAACAAAAAAAAAAAAAAAAACGTTCACGAATAGTAGCCTACGAATTAGTCGTGTTCTTTGACCATCTTAATTCCATCAGTTAAAATTTTTATACTGGAGTACATTTAAAAGTACTTTCTCTTGAGTATATTTTTGGCTGTATACTCTACTTTTGGCCTGACTGAGTAAGATTTTGACACATTATCTATAAGTATAATTTTCCTGTACTTTTTCCCACCCCTGGCTGTTAGACATAAATTGAATTCTAAAAATACGCATCTATGCATAACCATAAAGGTCCACTGTAAAGTATGTTTAAAACACATTTTCAAGCCATATAGCTTATAGTGCACCGTATATGGAGTAGCGCTATATGTTGGATTCAGCCATAGTAATAGGCCTACAGATTGTTTTAAAAATAGAAAGGCTAAAACGCTTCATTGGTCTGTCCAAAATCAAAGCCAGAGTTGCTAATAAGCATTTTGTGATCGAGTCACATCATCTCAATGGGCTTTTCCAAACCTTTATCATTTAGTGTCTGTGTTCATCACATGCAATGTAAATTAATATACTGCTATTATATTAGCTGATGCTAGTAGATAATGTTATGGGACAGGTTGGCTATCAAGCAAGAATACCATTATCAAACAGGATTCTGACGGTCGGATGTTTCTGTACTGCTCTTTCTGTCATCAAGCAAAGGTGCAAATAAATGTTTGTTTTAATGCAGTGGTTTGTTTAGCATCACTCCCACATACTTAGTGTCTATAAATATAATATAATAATAAATAATATGTATAAAATGCATTATACTGTTTGTAATGTTATGTACCACAGATGGTTATATTATTTACGAAGTGATCATTGGACAGTGATTGTGATATATGATCATAAACACACCTTGACTCAGTATCTCTATCTCTTTATATCTCTTAGAGCTCCGGTAAATATCTGTACAAAAGCAGGAGATTTGATCATCTTGGCAGATTTGATTTTCCTTGTTTGACTTGAATGCAAGTCTAAGAAAATGGAAGAATTTCCCGAGCTGAAAAACTTTCTTGGCTCATGGTTAGTACAGTCCCTTCTGAAAATATTAGAATGGCAAGGCAATTCTTTTGTTTTTGCAACAGGAGAAACCTCTTAAACCTTACATTTTCATCCCCTGATGAAGTCCTTTGTTGTGTTTGCAGTGTGATTTGGGTCATTGTCTTTCTGCATGATGAAGTTCTTCCCAATAAGATTAGATGTATTTGTCTGTAGATTCGCAGACAGAATGATTCTGTAGACTTTTGAATTTATTCTGCTGCTACCATCGTGAGTTCCATCATCAATAAAGATTAGTGAGCCCATTCAAGAAGCAGCCATGAAAGCCTAAGCCATGACACTACCTCCACTGTGTTTGACCAATGAGCTTGTATGTTTTGGAACATGAGCAGATCCTTTCTTTGTCCATATTGTGGACTTTCCATCACTTCTTTCACATCAAATATTGGTTCCAGAAGTTTTGTGGCTCATCTCTGTATTTATTTGTGGATTCCAGTCTGACTGACCTTCCTGCTTAATGCTGATAAATGGTTTTCATCTTGAGATTACAGCCTCTATATTTCAGCTCTGAAAGTCTTCTTTGAACGGTGGATTGGGATAGTTTCACCCCTGCCCTGTGGAGGTTGTTGGTTATGTCACTCACTTGTTTTTTGGTTTTTTCTTTACAGCTCTCACAATGTTTCTGCCATCAACTGCTGTTTCTTTTCCTTGGCAAACCTATTGAATGTCTGGTTGTTAGTATGCCAGTGGTTTCTTTTTTTTTTTTTTAGGATGTTCCAAATTGTTGTATCAGCTATGCCAAATGCTTGTGAACTGGCAATGATGTCTTAAAAATAAACAATTCTTACAGAGAGGACTGTAAGAATACAGTGCATCATGTTTTTCTTGAAAGACTACTTTTCAATCTAATATAAATTATATTGTACACTGTTTATATTTTTAGTGTTAAAATGCTAAAAATATTTTTATCAATCATCAAAACTTTGTTTAGAGTTATGAGCCTGTTTTGCTAAGAAAGCCATGAAATTGTACATGCAGGACTAGGAGGAGAGCAGGTATGCAGTGATCATGTAAATGTATCTTAACCATGATTCATGGGAAAAGGTGCTGCTACAACTACCCAAAGAGTACAGCAATCACCACCCTCTTTTATTTATTCTAATGTGGAAATTTCTTTATGACCTTTTTCTCCTGATCTATTTCTTTTAACAAATTATATTATTATATTATCTGTTCAAGTGTACATTAGCTTGTTCCTATAAAGCACTTGTTTTTAAACTTGCTTTTATACGTAGTATTGTGTCTACATTTAAGTGACTAGTTATTCTTGAATGTATTGGTTTACAAAAAACAGATTAGTTCCAGTTGCTTGTTTTTAGCTTATCCTGACATCGTATTGTCTGATTTGTTGTGTGGTTTCTTAGTGTTTGAATGTTTTTATTGTGTTTTTCTAGACAGTAATAGTATAATATCAGAAAGGTATATGAGTAGCAAGATTCCCACAGCAAGAAATGCAAAAAAATATATAATAAGATTCTCAGAGGCTTGAATCATAAGACAGACGTTTCTGGCTATACAAGACGGTGGATTAGCGTCATACTGGCTCATTAGGCAACATAGATGCTTTATGGTAGAACAGGTAATCTTGACTTTGGCATATCATCATTAAAGAAGCATTGTTAGAAGTGTTATGTTTTAATTGCATTAAAAGGACATATTGAGCTAGATGCTTATGTATCACCAACATGACTAACTCATTCAGACCAGCCTGCCTTTCATGCAGGTATTGTCAGATTCATTAAAATTCTGTGAATGTGTTTGTATGGATTATTCTGAGTGCCATGGTTATACAGGCCAGATGGAGAAAGTTGAAAGATCAGGTTCAAACAACTTGTGTTCAGAAAGTTTATCTAGTGAACGTGGCATCAATGGTGGAATGGTGTATAGAAGAGGAAGATCAGACAGTGTTTTGGAAACTGCCATACTGTGATTGAAATAATGTCTAAACCCCATTAGGTGGTTTTCCCACCATCTAATTTATATTCACAGCTAATTTGACACAATAGACAGTCCTTGCTCCCAGAGGCCCTCTATATGTTTGTACTTTAGTTGGCTTTTCTCTGCTTCCAGTACCATAGCTTTCTACGTTGGTTGAGATCTGGTGGCTATGCAGGCCATAGTATATGATTTACAATATTTTCTACTCATCAAACCATTCAGTGAGCCCTTTTTTTCCTGTGGATGGGGGCACTGTCATTCTGGAAGTAACCTCACCCGTCAGGATAGAAATGAAGATGAAAAAGATGATCAGTCAGAATAACTTTGTCTTTATCTTTACTGAGCCTTTTCTCTGAGGGGACAAGTGACCTAAAAATATGCTAGCAAAATTATCCCTACAACATAACAGAGCCACCAGTCCTGCTCACTCAAGCATTAAGGCACCATTCTCCTAATAAATAACAATAAATATAAAGTACTGCTTCATCCAACCATTCAAGCTGTTCCAATTGCAAATTAATTAATACAACCACTAAAATTGCAGGCCTAAATGATAAATTTTTATCAGCCATCTTCATTTACATCACCACAGGTGTTGTTTATTACTTCTCCTTCAGGAGGAGACTGACTGATTGTTTTGCTGAACATAATCATACCATAAGAATTAAGGATTTCATAGTTTCAGTGCAGAGATATTTCAACAACAATGGACAAAAAGCATTAATAACATCTCTGTTTGCAATGGTAGTTGTTAGTTCACTACAACAAAGTGAAGAAAAAGTGGAAAGAAAAAAGTGAGCATTGCTTGTCAAACATTACCGTAAGTGTTTTGATAAATACTGATCATCATTTTTAAATATCTGCTGGTTTCACCTCCTACCGCTTCAGAAGCACTTTGCTTGCAGAGCAGACAGACTTTTGACCCAAATGTCCTATTTCTTGTACTACACTAAATTTATTTAATATAATGACTGAAGTACACTGCAGTTAGTCGCATACACCAATCCAAGCCATAACATTAAAACCACTGACAGGTGAATTCTCTGGGCAGTGTAAGGCTCTGGGCAATGTTCTGCCGGGAAACCTTGAGTCCTGGCATTCATGTGGTTGTTACTTTGACACATACAGTGCCTTGCGAAAGTATTCGGCCCCCTTGAACTGTTCGACCTTTTGCCACATTTCAGGCCTCAAACATA
>JAFFST010049660.1:39732-55695 GCA_022414735.1 Noturus placidus
TGTTTAAAGCTTGGGAAATCTTTCTGTATCCAAATCCGGCTTTAAACTTCTTCACAACAGTATCTCGGACCTGCCTGGTGCGTTCCTTGTTCTTCATGATGCTCTCTATGCTTTAAACAGGTGCATTTAAACGGAGATTTGATTATACACAGGTGGATTCTATTTATCAACATTAGACATTTAGGTCAACATTGGATCATTCAGAGATCCTCACTGAACTTCCGGAGAGAGTTTGCTGCACTGAAAGTAAAGGGGCTGAATAATTTTGCTCGCCCAATTTTTCCGTTTTTTATTTCTTGAAAAAGTTTGAAATATCCAATAAATTTGGTTCCACTTCATGATTGTGTCCCACCTGTTGTTGATTCTTCACAAAAAATGACAGTTTTATATCTTTATGTTTGGCCAAAGGTCGAACAGTTCAAGGGGGCCGAATACTTTCGCAAGGCACTGTACCATCTACCTAAGCTATCAAGCTTTCAGTAAAAGAAAGAAACCACTGGTGTACTGATAACCAGACACCAAATGGGTTGGCCTAGGAAAACAACAGACCAAAATATTGTGAGAGCTGTGAAGAATAAAATCCATAAACAACAGTCAGTGGCATCGCCAACAACTTCCACAAAGCAGGGGTGAAGGTATCACAATCCATCGTTTGAAGAAGACTTTAAGATTAGAAATATGGAAGCCATGTCACAAGATGGAAACCACTCATCAGCAGTAAGAATCAGAAAGTCTCATTGGAGTTCACAAAGAAATACAGAGATGAGCCACAAGTTCTGGAACCAAGATTAACCTCTACCAAAGTGATGGAAAGGCCAAAGTGTGGAGAAAGAAATGATCTGCTCATGATGCAAACAAGGAAGGTCTTTGTTCGAGAATGGTGGAGGTAGTGTCATTGCTTGGGCTTGCATGGCTGCTTCTGGAACAGGCTCACCAATATTTATTGATGCTTTCATGCATAATGGTAGCAGCAGAGTAAATTCAGAAGTCTACAGAATCATTCTATCTGCTAATGTACAGAGAAATGCATCCAATTTAATTGGAAGGAACTGCAAGTCAATGACTAAACAATGCCAACACACTGCCAACTCAACAAAGGACTTCATCAGGGGGGAAAAGTGGAAGGTTTTGGACTGACCAAGTCAATCACCAATTGACTGAAGAGGAGACTGACAGAAGACAGAAGACAAACCAAAATAAAGTACAGCTTCAATGCATGTTGTATACACTAGATTCTATTTTTTATGATTAAAGCAAATTGGCTTTAAGAAAAACTATCTATCTTGTTTAATATTATTTTAAAATGCTATGTAAATTTCGAATTTGTAAAGGTTCCATGTAGAATGCTGAGTGTTCCCCCTTAAAGGTGGTTTCAAGTAATGCTCCTCTTGAAAGCTAAACACCTTTAATTATCTAAAGAACCCATAATGGACATTTTCTCACCATAAATGTCTCACTTATTTGTAATATTATTTAGTCACACAGTATTTTTCATTCATGGAAACAAATCATTCTACACTGTCAGTTTTGGATTACCATGACTTGCCTACCATACTGCAATATCATGCAAAATAAGAAAAAAGTTTATAAGCAAAGTGTGAACCAATATATTAACCCTTTAAGACACCATTGGTATAATAAGAGGTGCACACTCAATAACCTTAAAAGTGTGACTGGATTGTATGTTTTGAAACAGCTGGCTAGTATAGTCTCACACCCTTAGTGACCCACCGCTTCGTCCATCATGGCACAGATTGTTAGTCTTTGATAATCTCTTGTGTTCATCTGTATATCAGAACCTGAGCAGTGTCAGAGACCCTGGTTAGGGGTGCAAATAATTTGTCCAGGATATCTCTCTTTGTCAGTAGCACTACAGTATTGGCCGTGCCCTTCCAGAGGCTGAACAGAAACATCCATGAAGCAGTACAAGATATCAACATGATGTCTGTAAGTATTTATATGATTCTCTAACTGATTCAAAATGACCAATGACACAGAACAGAAAAGTACTTGTAAACACATTTAGACATTTGTCATGATTTGAGCTACAAAACCTGAATTATTATTATTATTATTATTATTATTAATAATAATAATAATAATAATAATAATAATAATAATAACAACAACTTATTGTTTCAATACACTATCAAGAGCAAAAAGATATCTGACAATATGTTGTTCTAAGGCATGTGGATATTTTAAAGGAAGATACTGTGACACCTAGTGGTAAATAAGTGTACTACAGTACCGGCATCCGTCAATCCCAGGCTGGTTTGTACATGAATCTACATTACTTTATGTGACAGTTCTGCTGTATGTGGGCTTGCTGTGTTATGTATTACGTTTTATACTGTGTCATTTTTGTTATGATTTAGTGGAGAATTAGATTAAAATTAGGATGTGTTCGTTAACTTACTGTATATGCCCGTTTACTTATTCCTTTTGTGCAGGACTGTCAGTATTTCACTGGAGTGAAAATGAAGTGCTTTGCTGATTATTATTTCTGTTAATTCCACACGGTTTGATTTTCTTTTTACTTAATATATGTGAACACCGCATGATCATTGTCACAAACCTCATTAGAATTTTGACAGACAGAGAAAGGGGTATATATTAATACATTTAAATGATTGTATTCTATTTTTATTTACATTAATGTGTCCAGGAGGTGGCGGTGAGTACTTGTTTTTTAGGGTTTACCTGCTTTTTGGATCAGTCCTGAAAAATTTTCTTCAGTGAGACACAACTAAGAACCAACAGATAGCTACAGACTAACTAACACTGCTAACAACAGTGTTTAACTTTAAAAGTATGACCCTTGAAATGTAAACTGCACAGATTCATATTCATTATAGCAGTTAGTGTGCTGCTGTGTTTGGCACATACTTGGGACAGTTTAGTGCATTAGAGGAAAATTGTCGGTGTTTGATTTGCTTGCGTCAGAACTGAATATTTGAGTTTTGTCTGAATTTAAACACACACGTGTCGGTGCAAAAGTGGTAATATACAGTTATTATATATATTTGGAGCTCTATTAGAGATGCGCAAGCTGTCTAGGCAGGCAATGAGCATGTATCTGTAATTTATTTTCACTGATTTATCCTTTCAGGTATTTCTGTGACTTACTGCGAGAGAGTTTTGGGTGGATTTTCCCATTTAAAACACTAGACCAAACCCATGATTGAAATGCAACAATAGTCATGCCTACCTCACTTTCTCCACATATATTGTAAGAGATTCCTCTACATCTCTGTAGGCTCGGTAATTCTGGTGAAACGTTGGTTTGTTTCAGGTCTAAATGAATAGTTATTAATAATTGCTAATTAGGCTTCCTCAATTAGGCCATGATAGAGCCGTGTCTGCAGGCAGTACACACGTCTACACCAAGCCTAGGATATTTTCTCTTTTCTTTCAGTCTAAGTGCTGTTGCCTTTCTACAGTAAAATCTTAGACAATTATAAAAATGTTTATTTAAATCCTGCTGGACACAACTGAAAGTGTTCATTTAACCCTGAGGATTTCTGCTTTGTACTGTAAACTAGAATGATTATTAGCAGCTAATGTTTAGCGGAAATGACCAAAGATCAAATCTCCGTTACTCAAACGCGCTACTAATTTAGTCTGCCATTACAGAGATATAGGCCTACATTCAGGATTGATTAATTGTTGTTCCATCGTGTAGTCTCATAAAAAGGCCCGTTAGTAGGCTACAGAGCCCAAATAATAATCACCTCACCTGATGATAATTTATAAACTTGTATGTATTAAATTTTATATAGAGAAAAATACAAAGGTCTAATGCTAAGATCATAAATAGACTGCGTGAAAAGAATTCTGGAGGTCATCTGGAATTCTTATATTGTTCTTTTTATTATTATTAATTCTAATAATATGAACACAATCCTACCACTGAATAATGAATGCCAATGGCTACGACAAGGTTGCATTTAATTATGTTTTGCGTACAGTACACTGAAATAGAAGTGCAGCTAACACACTTGGAAGAATCCAGTGGGATTTTACAAAACGGACTGATATCAGCAATAAGTCATCTTTACCCCTCAGTGGTTATATAGGTTTTCAGACTACTCAGTGTTCAGTTTCAGTCCGCAGATAAAGAACTGATAGTGCTAGAAACTACACATTATGAATGCTTATTTTGTCTTCTATGAGGAGGAGAGGGGAGAAATATATCTTGTTGTATAGGTCTGCATTGTGTAAATTGCCAGGTTTTGCACAAGCCCAGTGTTATTGAGCAGTCACTTGGTTGATTCGTTTGGACAAAAAGTAAAGTCGAGTTGCTTGCTCTGCTAATTGAAGTGAACAGTGTTTAACAATGGCCCATTAATACAAACGTGGATTTGTGGTTCTGAGAAAGAGAAAGGAAAGAAGCACGAGAATAATCCCTAATTAGGAGCTGGAAGTGTATGTCGCGGTGCGTTCGGAGCTGGTGTGTGAAACACGTCGGCCAGCAGCCAGGAGACAGGCGCCAGAGCAAACATACAGCACAAAGGCCTGTCTGCAGCCTAGAGGCCATCCTCATTCATCCCACTATCCTCACTGACTTCATTCTCTACTGGGGGTGGGGGGGATACAACAGGCGTTATTAT
This sequence comes from Noturus placidus, assembly GCA_022414735.1. NCBI lineage: Eukaryota > Metazoa > Chordata > Actinopteri > Siluriformes > Ictaluridae > Noturus > Noturus placidus. The sequence goes on from JAFFST010049660.1 coordinate 44,346, forward strand.
TATTGTTATTATTATTAATATTCTTGTTGTTATTGTGATTGTTGTTGGTGTTTAATGATTCTTCTAATATAAACGTGTAATTATAAATAATAACAATTTGGCCGCCAGAGGGCGCAGTAGGCTGCGGCTTATTATTCAAAGACAATTGGGCAACGAAAGATTTGTGTACCTCTACAGCACAGGTTCTGTGAGTGACTTCCAATGAATGTGTAAATGAGTTAGAAAATACTCAATTCAAGATGACATCCAGAAACCTTTTCACGTGGCCTATTTATGACCTTAGCATTAGACCTTTGTATTTTTCTACTTTAACTCAGAATAAAAATTTTTTAGGATTATTAAGGATGCGTGATATTTGATCATTGGAAGCAGTGTGAGTTTTTGTTTTAGTTGGATTGTGTCATTAGTTAACTAAAACGTCTTACCCGAGTAAGACAAAACAAATTGCCCTGCATTTTATTATTATTTTGACCAAGAGTCAAAGAGATCATTAAGTAATCTCAGAATCACTTGTCTAAAAGTCTAAAAGCCAAACTGATAGATTAATTGGTCAAAATGCCCATACATCAAATACGTTAGGTCACGCATGTGTGATAAGTTTTTTAAAAAGTCTATTCAAAAATTGCTTCGCAAACAAGAACATTAATTCAACGCGTTTTTTATTGAAACTGTGAGAGAATTCAACAACAAAAAATCCGAACAATCAGCAAATGCGACACGTTCATTTTCCTAAAGCATATGTGGGCTCTAATCCAGTCCATGAAACCGAATTGAAGTCTCGTGTATTGGAGTGAATCTCCTGAGGCCCTCTCAAAAACCAGCATATTAAATAGTATGCCATCTGTATAGTTAATGGTACACCTATGGTGACCTGCTCTTGACATACTATTCAGTATAGCAGTGCGCGGGTTTAGACGGTAGTTCTTCCCCTAACTACAGTATTCAAAGACACACGCTTTTGTTGACGTGTCACAAGCAGATTAAACAGCGTTGCATCACAGATAGAAATGATCTGCTTCAACCCAACAAGCGCTATGAAGGAGCTTTCATTTACAGTATTACAGTTCATGTAAAATGAAGAAGAAGAAAAAGCACAGAGTTTAACTCTAAATAGTATATACACGCAAATGTACAGCTGTGAATAAATTAATACCGATTTGCATATTCTTGGCTCCTTATAGATATTTACAGAATTTCTTTATAATTACATTAAATAAGTCACGCACAACTGTCCGCCAGATTATCACAGACAGTCCACTGACTCTCATTGCAATCCCTTTTAAAGTACACTTATTATTTGGATGTAGCTTGATTGATTTGCAGTTTGAGTTTACAGTTTGTAAGTGTCGCTTGATCCATATCCACCGTTCTGCAGTGACATTTTCTAACAACATTCTGCAAAACTGGCCTTTCCAATTTATTTTCATTCATGGATTGGTGTAACTTTTTTCATCACGTTTTCCATGAAGTCCGTTAGGTTATAAGTGATAGTAGATTGTCTTCGCAGCATTTTTAAAGATCTGTTCACGTCTCCACCACGAGAGCACCATTTCTTATTCAACAAATTATTTTGTTAATTATTTTCTCCTTCTTGTTTGCTATTGCCACTGCGATCATCCATGGGTTAAAAAAAAAAAAAAAAAGTATACGAACATCCTTCGGATAGACACTTGATAATAACATCCTCTGCCAGTTCAAGTCATGCCCTGGATAGGTTTGTTGATCCTGGCTCATTTGGGAGAGTTTCTGGGTGATGATGCCTCCCTTTGGCTTTCCAGGCCGCTCACTAGCCTCTGGATGTTCTGCAGTTCATTGATGGACTCCTTCAGTGTGGCTTTTGGGGAGCCGTTTCTCTGAGAGGACGCGGCTTTATGGTTGTTTTGGTCGGGCACAGGACTGGCCTCCCTGCTGCCTGATTTCGAGGACTCCGATGAAGGATTCAGGCCGCCTGGCAATCCGGTGGTGAGCAGGTTTGTGCTTTGAGGAATAGCCACTGGAAGCTGATAGGGGCTGAAGCGGAGCCGCGGCCGTGAGCTGTTCAGGAACGGGTTCCGGGAGAGAGAAGCGGAAGAGCTGCTGGTGGGGAGCGCAGAGGCGGCGGCAGCTGCTGCAGCCATGTACGTGTACGGGTAGGGGAACAGACCACCGAATGGAGGCATGGGGATACCCTGGATTTAAAAACAACAATAATAATAATACATTTTAAAAATCGTAAGCAACAACTACGCATACATGCCTAGACTGACTCAAAATCAGGGTTGAGTGATGAGTTTTCTGGCTTCAAGTCTATATTTCAATGTTATATATTATTATTAATAATAATAATAATAATAATAATAATAATAATAATAATAATAATAATAATAATAATAATAATAATAACAATAACAATAATAATAATATTCACAGCTCACAAGACTATGGATTAAATAGTATTAATGTGTTACTCGTTCTTTCACTTGTCGCCAGTTTCCTAACGAACATGGTGCACGTTTGTCCACCGATGCTGTTACACTGAATAGTGGTAGAAAGTCTTACCTGAGAGGCTAGCATGTGCTGAGACAGGTGAAAGGGAAATGGATTAGGGCTACTTCCGGCTCCCTGTGCCGAAAGGCTGCCATTGTCCAAACCGCTTGTTCCTGATACTGAAGCCAGTAGATGTCCCATACCCATAGCAGAAAATGCTCCAGGGCCCATCGCGAACTGTCCTGGGTGAAAGAGCAGAGGCTGTCCGGTGTTCAGAGGGTTAAAGAACTGTTGACTGTGCAGGCCAGAGAGAGCTAGACTCTGCAGATGTCCTGCTCCGAAATGTGATGGACTCTCTGTCTGGACCATAAGGGGCGAGAAACTGTCTTTACTTCCGCTAAGACCCCCATTGTCCACGTCCTTCTTAGACGACTCTGTAGTATCTTTCCTGTGCTTGTTCTCCAGTTTGTCTTTATCGAGGTTGCCTAGGCTAAATACGGACTCGTTTTGCTTTCTTGAATCCGAATAGTCCTCCTTCTTCTCCGTGTTGGGTTTCTCTCTCGACCGCTCCTCACTTCTGGGGCTGAATGGAGATGGTGGTTTAGGACTGCTCGATTCTCCACAGAGATCTTCTTGATGCTCAGCTTCATGCTCACTGTCGGTGCAAGCTTTATCCTCTACGAGGGGGGGGGGAAGTGGCATTACCGAAGAACAGTTGTTTTATTGCTCAACAATCATTTCAGTTCCATCAAACAACAGCGGTAAATAAACCAAGATATGTTTCATGTCTGGTGTAGTAGTGTAGAAAATAAGTAGTATAGTATAACCTGATGATTTAGCGTGCTAGCATGAACTCGGCACAATTTAAATCTATATCCTGTACATTCCACTCATAACCTATACATTTTAGCACAACGTTGCAGTTTAATCTAATGAACGGGTCGCAGAGCTGTATATAGACTATATAAAACTATATTATAAAAAAAATGCAGAGTCCATTATAAAACACAAGGAAATAATTGTTCAGCGAAAACAATTGTAAATTTCCAGCAGCTCACAGCTAATGACTTATTCACCTTTTTTATGTGTACATAGTAATGTGTTAAAATAAGTATTTAATTAACATTGTTGATTTCAAATCTACCAACTAAATCTACTCGACGAGGGCATTCTAATTGAATTCACTTAGTCGTAACCTAACGCCTATGGAGCCTAAATCCGCTCGCAGAGACAGTTATTCTTCACTGCAGGTGTTCTCAGCCGCAGAAACACAGACTAATCGGCAGATAAATTCCAGTAGAAATGTTTCCCCTCTTAGTCTGACTACACAAAGTCCAGTAAGTCATACTGAGACTCTACCTCTATTGGCTCTGGTGAATGTGAGAGGACTAGATGCAGGTCCGAGAGGGGAATGAACCGAGTCCTTGGCTGCGGTCTGTTCTCCTGAGGACGCGTCTGAGTCTGCCCCTTCCCGATCCACTTTACACTGTCCAACCTCATACATGTGTAACGAGGGCAGAGTTAACTGCTTCCTAGGGCCAAAAAATATCAGAAGAGTAGAAAAGGGAAATTAAAAGCCAGCCAAAATAGACATTTCTTACTGAAAAAGTGGACGCCTTAAACAGAAAGCTCAGATACTAGTAGGCAGTATTATATATTACTCACTGTAGTTTTACAAGAGATTTGCACATACCTTTTCTCCCTCCTTCCATTTCCCGTGTCTCTGAAGCCTTTTGCAAAGGGATTATTATCAATCTTCAACTGTGTAATCTGAGAAAAAAATAATGATAATTATTATTATAATTATTGGTATTATTATAATTGATCATTATTATTATTAAATGTTATTTTTTTGTTGTATACACGATGCATCGCCGCATCGGAAATACATGCTTTTCTTTGCGACTAACCTTGCTAAAATAATTTCAAAAACATATATATACATAGGGCTAAATTTATACCATTAACAAATATTTATAGAAGGCTTAGTTATGTTGAAAAGCCCCATGAGAACATTTCATGTGTAAATATTCATTCGTCTCTAGCTACATAGTACACAGGATTGGCCTACTGTAAGCTACTACCAACAGGAAAGGGGAAATAACGATGCTTTAAATAATTAATGCGTTTGTATAACAAAAATGTAATAAATAAATAAATAAAGACTACATTTCTTAGTCAAGCGATAAGGGTATGAATTAGGGAGGATTTTACAGAAGTAAAAGCATGGTGCATTTACGGTGGTGTTTCCTGAAGGATTAGAGACTGACCCACTCTGATTGCACAAATTTCAAGTGTTCAGCTCCCAGACTCACTGGCGAGCTTAAGTGCCTGCTAATCGATTGGGACTCTATGCCATAAACTTTACGATGGCCAACAAGCCCAACAGCCCCCCCCCCTCCCACCACCCTAATACCACAGGGCAATTAATATCTGTCCTGAGGTCGCTCTAACCCGAAGAAAATGGCTGTGTACAGGTTAACCGTCCACAATAGCAAATATGAACATCTTAAATTCATGCTTTTATTGGGAAAAACATTATAAAAGCATATGCGGAATCAGTGCAATGCGAAGGACTATATACTATAGGTGGCTAGCTGTGGCTTGCCTGTCATAAAGCTGTTTCAGTCAGTTGGATCAACATTTAACATATATGAAGAGACACAAGAACATTTATTTTCCTAGTAAAAGCAAACGTTGACTGAAACGACGCTCCTGAACGTGACACATATTTTAACCATTGTCTTACTTATAAATTGTCATTTAAAAATTATAGGTTATATTTAATGTACTTGGAGAACATACCTTGTCGTTTTGATAAGCAGTGACAGCAATGAATTCCGTCTCGGGAAACACATATGTCCTGAAAGTGCTGTAGGGAAGCTTCAGAATATCGTTGGCCCTCACAATATGGAACCTAGGCTGGTATTTATGCATTGAATTCAGTATAGTCTGAGAACAAGACAGAAAGAGAGTGGTAAGATAAAATTGTAAATCTCACAATGGGCCAATGATGAATAAACCAATTAAATGAAATCTCAGAAAGCGGTCAATAATTGTCTCAGTGTTAACTGGTTTTAAATTTAAAAATGTTTTTTTGAAACATTTTGAAAATGTTTCAGGCTAAGCCTCTATCAGTGAATCCATTAAATCCAAGATAAAGGCATAAACATAGCACATAAAAGCAGGTAAAAGTAGTTTAACCGCAAAAAGAAACAGAATATATCTGGAAAAACACAAGATTTCCTATTTGACTTTACAGGTATTAAATAGTTGTGCCATGCATGTAAAGGTTAGGCCGCAGATTAGGTTCGACTAATGTAGAGAATATTACTGTCAACATTTGCATCCGCCACATTTTTTAAATTAAACTTTTCAACACTACTTCTGGATCCCTGGGCCTTCATAAATACGGCCAAGAAAAACACAGCCTTCACCTGTCCCATTTTCTTTGTCTGATTTGTCGCTATCCATATTTTGCATTACCACGTGGGGGGGGGGGTGGACTCAGCATGATAAAGCATTCAGACGGCTTAACAGCGTCATTATTCACAACACGAGAGGAAAGGATAATTTATGTGAGTGTAGCATGTAAAGAGAACAAAGTTGTTACAATAAAGCTATTTGGGACATTATCCTAAATGCAAGATTGTAAGCACACCTATGTTACATTATGCTCGCAGAAGAAAACGGAAATATTGCTGAAATACTTCTTTAAATAAAAGGCCAAAACCGTCATATAGTTGTAAAACGTCTGTCAATCTCCTGAACCGCTTTTGGCCAACAAACAGGCCTAATCAACCATCTGCTTGGAATAGAATTGTACCATGCAATAGAAGGTTACTTACAAATCCATGCTTGTCTGAAATGTTGTTTGTCAGTTTGAGCTTATGGAAAGCGACAGGTTTTGCCATCCACTGCTCTCCTGTAGCTGGACTATCCGGGTGGATGTACATGCGCTTGGGCATCTCCGGGTCGGCCTTCCCCGCCACCATCCAGCGCGAGTTATGGAACTTATAGCGGCAGTCATCAGCGGCCACAATATCCATCAACAAAATATATTTCGCTTTTTTATCAAGTCCGTTTATTCGGACTTTAAAGGGAGGAAACATTCTCCTGAAAAAGTAAACCCGAATAGCTTATTAAGAATTTTAATCTATAGATATATTTTGATTCACATAAGTACTACCATACATTTATACATTAATGAGTAAATAAAATCAAATAATCAATCAAATATATGGCAGTTTCTATTATCAAAAGGGCGCTGAGCTACAAGTAATACATGCATGCATATATTTGTGTCTGTATACACATACATACACACACACACACACACACAAATATATGCATGCAAGTATTAGAAAACACAGTATACACATACATATACATATACATATACATATATATATATACATATACATATATATATATATATACATACATACATATATATATATATATACACACACACACACATACATACACACACACATACATACATATACACATACACTGCATAAAAAAAATAAAGGGAACACAGCGTTCCCTTTATTTTTTGAGCAGTGTATATCAGATTGGTTTTACCATTCATTATACACTGCACAAAAAAATTTTTTTTGAGTAGTGTATGTATATTATATATATATATATGTATGTATATTATATATATATATATATATGTTTGTTTTAACATTTTCTCCCAAAATAGGTTTTGCATTTTAAAGCTAAATTTTCCGTTAAAAAGCTAATGTTTAAATTTTTTTTATGTTATTTGTACAAGTAATTTCTTTTAATAAAAAATGGGTTATAAAAATGAGACAGGTATTCTATATTTAACTGTCTGACAACACGTACATATACGGACAACAAAATGTCGGTCACTAAACCTTCCAGAGTCCGTATTTATATACATACTGGAAAAGACTATTTAAATTAAAACATTGTGTGTCTAGGTCTATATTTAAACACAAAGACAAAAACATTCATGTGTGCAGTTATATTAAATTCGTATATTTTCTGAACGCCTAATCAAATCAGTGTTACGGATAATATTTATACATTTAAAATTGGTAAATGAGGACGCACAGCAGGTCTGGTCGCTTAGGCAAACCACAAGAAAATCGTAATACATGCAATACGAATAAAGTAGATGTTGAACATTTAGGATAACTAATTTAACTGTAAAGTGGGTTATTACCTGCCAGATTTAGTAATAACCATCTCTGTTCCTAATTTGTGGAATTGGTCCCATAGATCCTTCGCTTCCAGTGTGACTTTTGGATCATCTTCCACCTCTTCCTCCGGCTCGAGACTCTTGAGGCTGCGCAGATGAGCGGCCTGATGGTGGTGACTGAGCGCCGGATGGAGAGCAGCCTCAGCGGCTCCGGCCAGACTGTGCTCCGTCAGCGGCTTAGTGAGAGCGGCGGGCGGCAGCGCTAGAGCCGGGAAGAAGGAGGGCTGAGCGGCCGCCAGGAACGCTGACATGGGGAAGTCGGTGGGCCGGTGAGCGTGGAAAGGGTGGTAAGCCATGGCACTGCCTGAAAAAACTGGATCTCTCATCGGTGCATCCAAAATCGCTGGAAAATGTGATATTTAAAGGATGTTTTTCCTTTCAAATCGGAGCTTATCCAGAAGCAAAATGCCGTCGGAACCGTTCGACTACAGTGCAAAGTTTCTGTATTGTCGTTGAAAAGCGAGCGGACGCAGAGAAGCTACAGGGAGCAAGCACTTCAGTTCCCCTCCAGCTGCTGATTTCACCCAGGCTCGTATTATTACCGGACACACTGAGACAAACCACACTTTGAAAGAAGATATTTGTTTCCTGCGCGCGCCGTTCTCATAACAATAAGATCAGTCTCTCGACGCAGATGAGCATCTGCACGATCATATTCTAAAAGAGACGCGGAGGTGAAGCGGCTTAGCTCCTTCCCTGTCCACTGCACAACTGTAACTATCTCACACGTCCTTCCTGCTCCGCTCCCAGTACTAATGAACCAAGCCCCCTTGATTGCTGATTTTACGCTTTTCGGACCAATTGTGAGCCTCTATAGGCGTGGTTTTGACAGCTCCGGCCAGGCCCAAGGAGAGGGGGGTGGACAAGAAGGTGTCGGAAGCATTAGCAGCAAGAAAACATGTCAACAGAATAAAATATTAACCAATGACAGAAAAGCAGGGGAGCTCCCTCCCACACGTCGGATCCGGGCGGGTCAGCGCTCATTCCTTCAGCCGCTGCACGGACACACCGAGTCGATGAGCTTCTCGCTTTATAATCACGACGAGACCATGCCAGCCTTGTCAGAGCCACCAAGTTCACTTCCGATGCACTGGAATCCAGGAATTACGATCACTGAGCTTCATTGTTGCTCTCTAGTATTCAACCTGATCAATAAAATGGGTGCTAAATACTAAAGGACCGCGACTCTAGTGTTAGACTAACATGTAGACTAACTACTTCCATCGGAGGAAAGCACATCTCCCATCGGGCACGTGTTTACAAACATCTACAATTCTTTGGGCGTTCTAGCTAAACTAATCTAGTCCCAAAACAAGACCAATACAATGCTACAGATTCAAAAAAAAAAAAAACAAAAAAAAAAACAAACAAACAAACAAACAAACAAACAAACAAAAAAAAAACCAGCGTGATCCGTAGACTATTCACTGATGTAGTCGCACAGGTACAATAGGAAACGACCCGTCTGATGGGTTTCTTATTATAATATCTGTTTGATCTCATCACTAACCTGGCGAGAGAGGAGGCGACTTATAAAGCGGACACTGGCACTCTAAATGCAGCCCGGGTCACTGGGAAACACAAGGCTTTAAGCAATACACAGACAAGACGCGCGGGAGGAATATGAAGACAGTGTAAAGATAAGTTTGGTGAGTGGCTTCTTCTTGTTGAACCTGCTAATCTGATTCATATCTCTGAATGACATGGGAGATTTCAGCACATCAGCATATCTCCAGCGCATTCTAGCTGTGCTGATGTGCTCCAATTAATCCTTGTTTCAAGCTCATTTATGCTCTTATAGTTATAAAAATAGCATTCTTAAAATACGATTAAGAGGAAAAAGGGCATTTTTGCGACTAATAAATCGAAATGACTAAAGGTCCGATTTTAAATATTTATCTATAACCGTAGGGAATAATACTAGAAACCAAACCTTGAGTGGAGATGTTGGTTGAAAAGGGCACTATGTGGTCAGGAAGCAGTGCGCTAGTGGACACTGGATTGAATTGGAGACGGTGTGTTGTACAGTCGCTTGGCGCCAGTCGGCTGATGGACAGCAATAAGAAATGTCCATTGGCATATCGATCTTAAAATGGTCAACAGCATGGTGTGTGCTTTTCTGTTCAAGATGTCAATGCTGTTTATTGCTGATAAAACTTTTTTAATGAGCGAGTCATCAGTTAAAATGCAAGTATTCAAAACAACCCCAACGTCAGATATCCCGAACAAGGTCTGTTCTCTCTTCCTCAGCAGCTCCACAGCTAAACGTGTGGAAGACTGGGCAACCAGTTGTGCTTCCAGTTAACTCTGTAGTGGCCCAGTCACTAGCCCCACACACACACACACACACACACACACACACACACACATACACACACAGAGAGAGAGAGAGAGAGAGAGTGTGTTATGCATGCAAATGAACTCTAATCTAAAGACTACACTGTTTAATGCGGATAGAACATTTGTTTACAGATTATTAGGTGTGTAGTAGCGTTAAATCGGTGTATTAGATCAAATCTATATAAAAATTCATAATAAAAATGAGACACGTGACAAGAGTAAATAAAAATAAAAAAACACTACACGAAGTTTGATTGTCAGCAAAAACGAATAGATTTATTTATGCGAGATTATTTGTTTCATATGCAATGGATTACTATTTGAGATGGAAGATAAATAAATATATTTACGATTTGCGAAAGCAACGGGAAGAGAAAGCACACTCATGTATTATTACATTGGGACATTTAATAATGTTCATCAAAGCGGAGTTACGTGTCTCACAAAGAGTCTCAGACATACCTGTTGCTGAAATGCAGCATTTTGGGACCTAAATGAATGGCGACAGAAACCCTGAGCTGGATTGACCACTGTGGATTAAAGATGTAATAATAATCTGGAAATAAAATGTGAGAGTATGTGACAGGCTAATTCATGCTTAGCAAAATGTGTACTACATGCAGTTAGATAAAGCTGAATCTATCCAGTGGTGACGACAAACATACAACATCTGCATATTTTAACAGCCTATTTACCACCAAATAAATACAATAAAATACAGCAAGGATTTAGATTAAACATTTTGTACTTGTATGAAACAACAAAAATGCAAAGTGGACATTTGAGCTACACGGAACAATAATAATAAGGGATAAGTATGTATTGTATTTAAAATAAATTGGCAGAGGCTAGATGAGATATTAAAATCAGAATAAAAATGATGGAAATAAAGAAACGATTTGTATGCTGGTGAAACTGTAGGGTAATGTGTGCTTGCACCTTGTCAGTTCATATTAAAGTGTGAATATTCTGAAAGGGAAGACAATCATTTACACTCAGAGATTTAGCACAAATTTCTACTTCATTTTTCTTTCTGCAATTTTCAATAAATTGTAAATGAAGCTAATTCATAGGCTACAGGCTAATTCACACTATATTGATCTTAGTTGTTTAAGTCTTGCCACATGATAAAGAAGTCTCTCTCTCTCTCTCTCTCTCTCTCTCTATATATATATTTCTCTCTCTATTTCTCTCTCTCTCTCTCTCTCTCTCTCTCTCTCTATATATATATATATCTCTCTCTCTCTCTCTCTCTCTCTCTCTCTCTCTCTCTCTCTCTCTCTCTCTCTCTCTCTATATATATATATA
>JAFFST010049660.1:65124-76059 GCA_022414735.1 Noturus placidus
ACAATTCTGCAAAGATGAGTGGGCCAAAATTCCTCCAGGACGCTGTAAAAACCTCATTGCACGTTATCGCAAACGCTTGGTTGCAGTTGTTGCTGCTAAGGGTGGCCCAACCAGTTATTAGGTTTAGGGGGGCAATCACTTTTTCACACAGGGCCATGATGGTTTAGATTTTTTTTCACCTTTAATAATAAACACCTTCATTTACAAATTGCATTTTGTGTTTACTTGTGTTGTCCTTGACTATTGTTTAAATTGGTTTGATGTTCCGAAACACTTAAGTGTGACAAACATGCAAAGGAACAGGAAATGAGGAAGGGGGCAAACACTTTTTCACACCACTGTACAGTGCACACACCACAACAAAGCCACTCACATTCACAACGGAATTTAGTCCAAAAGGTGAAACAAAAACAAACCCCAATCCATTCATGGACGTAATGGAACAGAGAATCAAATATACAGAGAAATTGTTTGTAACATTATAACAATTATAACATGACTAAGCAGTATTAGTCGACATTTGCAATCACTAATAAGAAGAAAAAAAGTTGAGTTATTTTTCTTTCCCCTCGTGTATTTATATAAAATACTAAAATAGATTGAAAATACTTTTTGTCTTGAGTTATAAATGTAATGTGTTTGTATGATTTTGTACGATCAAAAAAGGACATTTAACGGAAATAGAATTAGACGTAATACAAAGACAAAATTAAAATTCAGCAACAAGTCAAAGAACGTTTGCATAAAAAGCAGTGTGTCCTGATCTCCCTCTTAAACACACAATAGCAGTCAAACACATGGACACATCGTTTCAACACGTTTCCTATTTTCTACGACTAATAATGCAGATAAGAACACAGTAAAATGACACGTATGGAATTATACAGTGAGCAGGAAACGTGTTCGAAGATTCCACTATTTTACACGTGAAATTCTGAACTTGTATATTTCTGATGAAGCTCTGCACACGCCTGGTATCTTCATGAAGGAGCTACATCCATGAGGCTTTTCTTCAAATTTCCCAACAGGCTGAGCATTTGTTCTAAATGAAAACGGTGTTTTTGGGGAAACTATTTCATTAAAAATAAAACAAAATCAAAAACGCTTATTAAAATTACACCTTGATTCAGAAATACACGTATACACGAGCTTTAACTTTACTATTTAACTTTGCCATAGAAATAAATTTCAACTAAAAGCCTTTAATAAAATGTCCTTTCACCAAAAGAAAACACATATTCAATCTAACATGTCCAAAGCTTTGACTGAGAGGGAATCAAGACACATACTACATGTTGAATAACAAACACATACATGAAGTTATGGCTTGAATACACACCAATGCCCTATGATATATTGGCATGAACATGTCTCTACTGCACACAAGACATTTTTGAATCATGTATTTGAGAGAGGGACAAAATGGCAGCTGAGACAGCCTTTACACAATATGCAGGAGCTAAACTTTCTTCTCTCTTTCTCTTTCTCCACATAAGACATGTTTGTTACACAAGTAAGAATCAAGTGGCACATTTACTGAAAGCCTGCATGCAGGTCTCGTCTCCGTTTCTACCCTGATCTGAAAGGATTTTCACTGCTCTTCACTCGACGGTTGGTTGGGTGGAAGGAGAAGTCAACATTGCACACATCATCATCCATCCGGACGGAAAAAGGGAAGCAGATCCCTGTGATGGGACGGAAAGGTGGGACTTGTCACAGAGGAGATGGTTCTCTAGGGGAAAGCTGTGGGGTAAAGGCTGAGTGGCTGGCTCTCGTTGGTGGGCAGAGGAGAGCGGTAACCTTCAAAGTTACGAGGAATGCTGCCACTTGTGGAGCCCGAGCTGTTACTCAGTGTCTCGATACTGCCTTCTCTCTGCAGTTCCGCTGAAAGACAGAACAAGACACAGATAGGAAAGAGAAAGCATGGATGGAAAACACAAAGAGAAAATAAACAATATCTGCATATGTAAATTTACACACAAAGGCTCTCTCGTAACTATGCATATTCAGCCTATCAGCTGCCGGGAAAAATGAGTGTCTATTTAAAGGCAGAAAGAGTCTATAAAAGTGTCAAACAGGATTTCAATTTATATATAAATAATGGATAAATCCCTATAGGATAAATCCCTATTAAGCTGAGTGGCAAGAGTGATTTGATGTATGAATGAATAAGTTAATATTGTCACATGCCCCATACTAAAATTAGCCACTCGTGCAGGCTTATTACATATTACTATACAGGTTTCACAACGTCAGGTAACTGATAAAATTAATAAATGGATAATTTCCTAAATGACAGTGAATATTAATTTGATTTTATTTATTTATTTATTTAAAAAAAAAAAAAAAAAGACTTTTAAACTATTTTTATGCTAATTTCAAATATGTTACAATATGGGACAATTCGTGTGTGCTAGAATGTAAATGATCTGAAAATCAAACAAATATTAGCTAAACCTGTATGTGACAATAATGTGCAGCCTCTGATATGTTACAAAATGATGGAATAATGAAATAACACTTGGATTATTCCACACATCTGAGCTGCAAGAAAATAACTACAAAGGATGAGCTACACGTTAAAGGTTAAAGTAAACTATGCTATAAAGGTCATTTAAGTAGTTCTGTCCGAATGATGTACATTAAGGACTGGACATTATTTATTACATACACAATCGATTACGTTCAGAAATATGAACTCAAAATGGGCCAAAAGAGAATCACGTAGAGAAATCTTAATTTTAGCAGGTTTAAAAAGCTAAGACATCTTATCTCTTAAACATACGTTAGACAGTATACTCAGCCTGTAGAATCAATCATTCACACACTAGTATAATATTTGTTCATGTATTACATAGACATTTATTACATAATAAACTGCCAGCAATTAATACCAGCTACCAGGAATCTATAAATAGTCTAACATAATGGAACTACTTATTTTGTTATGTGTATATGTGTTTGAAATGTTTCCTATGTTTGGTATTCTAATAAGGAGTTTAAGCTTGTTTTGGACTAAATCAGACCAATGTGAAATAACACATAAGTTAGGACTGGTGTGATCTGATTATGGGACACAAGCATTTCTATAGTTTAGCATTATACTAACTACACAATTGTATTCACTTGTAGACTAACAGATGCATAATGCTTAATTACAACATATTCTCTTGATAATGTTTTCAGTAGAGCCATAAAAATCATCTTAATATTACTGAATATGGTCAAAAGAACATGCCAAAAAGCTACATTGAAGTGAATTAGGAGAATGGTATCAGGTTGGACGTGGCCTCATGACCCAAGTGGCAGGTTTAGAAGAAAGCAGGGTGGCAAGGCTTCGGGTGGATACATTCCACCGGATGATATGTGCTCAGTAGGGAGGACAGTAAGGGTGTGTGTTTGCTTTTGTGAGAGAGCACCATACACATAACCCCATGACAGAGCTCGTAAATCCCACACTGCTGAATCAAAGTGAAGGGAGTGCACAAGTGAAGTGACCACAATACTGTTTTTTCCTAATGCTCGATACAAACATGCACTTAAACCTTCTGGTTTAAATATACACCAGCTCCAATACATCCTGCAACCTGAGAGCGATCAGACTGAGCCTGCAGCAGGTCATGGTCCAGTCTCCGGGCAGAAAAGCACGGAGCATGTGCGCCACAGACGGAGCAATCTGGAGTGGAAGGTATGTACCAGCAAGGAGTTTTTCAACGAAAGTAAATAATGCTGTCGTAGATACCCACAGAAGCACACTCAACATTGACACTTTACATGCAACAGGCCTCTCCAACACATTCCACCATTAAAAATTCATTGATTCACTTCCAGTATTCATACCACTCTACACATGCTCTGAATTGATCTGAAGTAAAGACACTTGCTTCAATAAGACCACAACAGAACTTTTTGGCCTCAGCAGAAAGGTCTAAATTTGGCCGAAACCCAACACTATTCGTCACTCTGAGAACACCATCTCTTCAGTGAAGCAAGAGGGTGGTAGCATCTTTTTTTTTTTTTTTTTAGCATTACCTCTGGCGTCTTGCTTAATTTCTTTGTCTGATTTATTTTATTTCTTCAAATGACCACATGACATATGTACACTTCTATACCTCTGCTGCATTCCTCTTACAGTAATAACATGGCCAAGCCATGCCACCTGGTGCCGTTTCAACCCAGAATCTTCACTGGATCAGCAAACCAGGAGCGCCAGTGTCACAGTGAAACTGCACTTTCAAGCTGATCGTTAGATAAACCTCATACACAAATGCTATACAACATGTCTTTAGCATTTCATGTAAAATACTCATACAGCAGTGATGTTCTTGGGTAATGTAGAAGTCAAGCTGTCAGGTTAACTGTTTAAATCCATTTCACAGTGAACCGAACAGTTGGTCCTATGGTGACCTGGCACACTGCAGGTCATGCAGCAGCAAAACAAAGATTGGGAAACCAGAGCCAGCAAGCCTGCATGTATCCCTTGTCTCCTCAGCATGCTTTCTCCTGATTCAGAACACACTGCTGCAGCTGGGGGCTTGTGGTGGCCAAGACAGATTGAGTTGTGCATTAGGAAGAAACGAAACGGGGATCAAAGTAAACAAAAAGCCCTTAATCAGGCTGCTGGGTCTGAGCAAATGGCAGTGAGAGAGTCTGCCTAATTACTGCCCTTACTATCAAAGAGAGAGAGAGAGAGTGAGATTGAGAGCAAGAGAGCACGACAGAGAGAGGGATTGAGAGGGGGGATGAAGTCTGTAACCCACACCAATACTATACTTATCCCATCTGATTGTTTTGTTTTGCACTTTAATCTCAATGTGGTGCAGCTGGCACTAGTTAGTGCTCTCACGTCACGCTGTTCTTCAGGCCGACGCCGTCATGGCCTTTAAGACTTGGGCAGAGACACACACCTTGTGAATGTCGCTACTGCTGCTCAACGCTTCACTGCTCCCCGACTCCCGTTACCTACTCCTTCACTTTCACCCGACTCTCACGAGTTTTTATTTTTTTTTAAGTAAAGCTTGATTAACTTGGAAATGAAGGTGGGTGTACATGGGTGACACCATTTTCCAGCCTTAAAGTAAAGGAACTGCCAAAGGGTTACACCAACAAGTCATGAAAACAATCAGGCTCCGACACTCAGGCACCATCCGCCATAACACAAGGGTGAAGTGGCAAAAGTGGAGAAACTTATTAATAAGAGCAGAGTCTCCATATTTCAACCTCATTAAAGAATACTTTCTGGGCTGGACAGGTAAAGGTGGCAGGACCCTCACTGCACCCACTGAAGCCCGCTTTCAATTATACCTAATGAAAACCTAGTGTAACCTGCCGTGCCCTAACGCACTCCAGCCTGCAGCTCAGAAGGCCGCCAAAAGGCACATTTCTCATATTCTCATTAGAGCCATGCTTTCTTGTAGAGCCATGCTGACTGAGTGAAGATAACGTAGGAGCTGCAGGGCTCCTGACATTCCTGCATGTGGACTTTTTGAGTGGGGAACACTTGTCTTTTAGACAAGAACATTGCATGCAGGGGCCAGCTTCAGTTCTGGAGGATATAGAGGTCAGGAGGTCATGCAAGAAAAGAGACAGTACTAGTGGCATGAAAAAAATAGAAGCACTACATCCTGGTACAGCATACTGCACAGACGCACATACAGCTTTGATGGACTATAGTGTAGTACTGCTCCTGGCTGAATACAAGAGAGTGATAAGTGCCAGCCCTCCCTGTACAGCATGTGCAAGTGCACTCACAAAAAATATTCATCTAATTTCAAACCTGAACCAGGCAAAGCATTAACACAGATGTGAGAACAGCCATAATTACACACTGACCAATTTTTTCACTTTGTCTTTTAGACAAGAACATTAGATAATTAGTGTGGACTGAGAAGGATTTTTTAGGGTGACTGCAGCACATATGATAATCCACATCAACCATTTTATCAAGATTTCTTACCATAACATACTGTATGCTTGAACTGATTAATGTAAATGAGAACTAAAACCCAAATCTGTAAGATTCCTCATCTTGAGGAGTTGTATAAGTTGTAACTCAAGTTAAATAAAACCAAAGGCTAATTAATATTTACAGCCTCCTAATATACACACACACACACACACACACACACACACACACACACATATACCGACTGTGACTGATGCTTTAATTAAATGATCAGCAACACTAATGTATACAATGAGCACTGAAACTTGTCAAATTAAAATCTGTAAATTCTACTGAAATAAAGACTTATTACAGCTCGCAGTGTAACTGACTGAACCACTTTAAGCCTGAGACTCAAATCCAGGCTGGCAGGACGCAAGGTTCATGCCATTTACAATTACAAATCACTCCAGCCTCTGGCCTAAGTTGTGTTTTGATTCAATTAGCTGATGTGATTGTTGTCTATAATCCTAAATATGCCTGTGATTAATGAGTGCAGTCAGCATACTAGCTCCAGGGCTGGAATCTATAGCGTCTAGTGGATAGTGGTGATGACCAAAGCTTCGCTTATGCACATATACAGAGATTCCTCACACTTCCTGTAGCCCGAGGAACAGCGTAGACCTGCACTCAGCTGGAGTTTCACTAAGAACAGCTTCAGTTCTCACACTATCCCAGCTCACATTAGCTCACTAGAAAGAGCTTCAATTTAATAAATGGCATGGTTAAATCTGTGCGTCTGAAGCACATTCAGAATGAACAACGATGCTTCAAACTCAAACACAATTTGTGCAACTGTGACCTTTCTGTAAGCAGATCCACAATCAATATTATATTCATGGTAAACTGTTTATTTCTTAAAGCAAATGCATGCTGTGTGAAAATTGGGAGAGGAAGAAATATAAACAAAGGCCATCGGAAAGAAAGAAATAGCTTTGTTCACAAAATAAATAAATAAATAACTGTCTTTTCTCCACAGGTTAAGGCATTAGATCCAACAGTGCTTCATATGAGGAACAGTAGCAGCACTACCACTGCGTTCCACTTGCTTTCTTTTAATGCTTTCCTAGAAAATCTGCTGCACAATGCTGCTCAGAATTTGATATCTATTGTCATTTGCACATACTGTACATCATACACATGCCTTACAAATGATCTATTATTAATTCATCCATTTGGAATAAATATAGTTATAACTTAAGTGACAAAAGTCAGCAGCAGTGCATGAGTGAACTCTAGTAGAACATACTCATGGCAGCTAAAACTGGACTCCAAGCACAGTTTCATTGTCCATCCATCCATAAAATGAGTTACTGAAGTAAATCTGTATTGTAGGGATAACAGAATATATTATTTGATATGAACAGATGATGTTTTCTAAACAGATACAATTACAAATAAGAATAGGAGGAGCACTAATGTTTCATTTTGTCGTTTTTTTTGTTTTTTTTTCGGTTGGAGAGTGTGCATCAGGACCGGGATCCTGAGAAACACAATGATTAAGTCACACAAATGCAAGGCTTTTACTTTAATGCGGCTGCTAGTGAGTAGTCAGATATGGGATAATGAACTTACAACATTCATTCATTCATCTTTACTAACTCCCTAGACAGAGTTGCAATATTAATATTCTCGGGAGTAGAAACAAGTAAATTGATTAGATATTACAGACAGGTATGAACAAAAATAAAAACTTCATGAGCAGTATTAAAAAAAAACAAAACAACTATGTGCACATTTCTAGTTGAGACCAGTTATGAACTTGAGTGATGTAGAACTGTCAGAGACAGATCTCACACAAGGCCACACCCAGTACAGCCCAATACAAATATGGATATGGATATCTGTAGCACTACAGACATATATGTACAGATAGTAGGGTTGATTTATACCGTTACTTTCTAGAAACCTAACACTGCATTTAAATATTTCTAAACATGACCTCCATGTCAACAAATTATACAAACAGTTCCTCTTTCACTACTACCATCTTCCTCAACAGCGCATAATCAACTATATTATGATAGTCAACACAGTCGTATGTCTGAGTGTATTATATTACACCGATAGGAAGGGGCTGTAAATGACTAAG
Organism: Noturus placidus; assembly: GCA_022414735.1. Lineage (NCBI taxonomy): Eukaryota > Metazoa > Chordata > Actinopteri > Siluriformes > Ictaluridae > Noturus > Noturus placidus. The sequence continues at coordinate 73,161 of JAFFST010049660.1, forward strand.
ACCTTTTGTCCATTTTTATAGCAATTGACAGGATGGTACTGGGCTGGAAAAATGGCACTATCCACCACAGTTTAGACATCAGTGACATAGCAACAGCAAATTCACAGTATTATACATGCACATAAACACTGCTCTATAGTACATACACTAATGTAGCTTGTAGGTCATAAATCTATCCTTTGCTGATACCTTTATTGCATTTTATTCTTATATAGTTACCTACATTCGTTTTGTTATTATTCACACCGACCCTGACTACCTTCATCTTCCCCTTTGGAAACCATTAAATATTCTGTCTTGTGGCCTGGTTCTCACTGTTAAATAAATTTGTGAACTCCTATTCAAATCTGAAACACAGATATATTTGATAAGTACTCTCTCTATCTGTATGTTCTGCCTTCCTTTCACTTACTCTCTTTCTCTCTCTTAAATCCCACTTTCTAAGAGCCACTCCCTTGAGCAAGCTGTAAAGTGCAGTCTCCAAAAAGCCTATCAAATGCACTGTTGCCATCCTTGCTTTTGCTTCTTCACTTCTGAGGCTGTGGTGTTGTCAGTAAGCCTGAGAGAGGAAGAGAGTGGCAAAGCTGAGATAAAAGATACAATAAGATCTAGTTCCATAACTGGGGTAGAGGAATGTACACACAGTAGGAGAGGATGTAGAGGAAGCTGTGGCCTCATTGGATGCTGAAATAATTCTTCAACATCTCACTCTGTCACTGCACATTACACTCAAACTCTTGGCTGGCCAAAGAGTGTGACCCTGGAATGAATGGGCGAGTGCTGAGGGGAAGAAATAATGATGGTGCTTTCTCTTTCCACTCTCCATCCCCCTCACCTTTTAGTCACCATGACAAATGATCAAATAATATACCCGAATAAAGGATCTGAATAACTCACATGGACAGTGTGTGACATTAGAACATGTGCCATTCTTGTTAACTTCAGTGTATACTGCAAGTCTTAGTCCAGAGCATTAATTGTCTTCAACCTGGCTTTTAATGACAAAATGATTATTTTCATAGCTCACAGTCATGCATTTAATGGTGTTATAATGTCTATGTATGAATGATTCAGGAGGAATACAAGTAGCTTTAGAAACCTTGCTATGACATTTACATTTATTCATTTAGCAGACACTTTTATCCAAAGCGACTTACAAATGAGAGCAGACTCACACACCAATGGTAGCAGAGCTGCCATGCAAGGTGCTAGCTTGCCATCGGGGGCAACTTAGGGTTCAGTGTCTTGCCCAAGGACACTTCGGCACGGGATCATCCGGGCCGGGATTCGAACCATCAACCCTACTATTAGTGGATTAGTGGACAACCCGCTCTACCGACTGAGCCACAGCCGCCCTATGAATCTTAAGGTTATGAATCTTATGAATCTTAAGGTTTTGGGGGAAAAAAAAACACCAAACAAATTTGACCAAATTCTGGAGCAAATATAGCCTTAAATATCAGAGAACTGCTTGCAGTGTAACAACCTAAAGCAGGTTAAAGTAGGTCATGAGCCATGTGGCCTAACGTTAGCAACAACAACCAGTGACCTAATCAGCAAAACAAATGTCAACTGTGTGAAAATACTTTACACCAAAGGACATGTTTTCGGAATCAATTAATTTTTTTTTACTAGGAGTGTTTACATATAACGAGAGCTTCAGTATATATTTTATTATATCGATACTTTATATAAAATTTATAAATTTAGATTTGATTTGAATAGTAATTTTTGTAACTGAAAAAGCTGTCGTTTAAGTAATGATTTTTTTTAAGTGAAGTGCTTTAGTCAAAAAAAAAATTCACTTGAAAGCCTAATAGATTTTAAAGGGAAAAATATTGGATGTGTATCAATATTGGCTGATACTCAAGGTTTCAGCATCAGTATCAAAAAAGAAAAAGTGGTATCATACCGTCTCTGCTTACAAGGAATGCTGTCCACTTATTATCACTAATTTAAAAATCAGAAAGTGCACAAACAGAAGACACAACCTGATCACATAGTGTCATAATCCCTGAAAAACTGTTTACGCCTTCAGGCTCTAGTTGCTGGGTCTGTTGTTAAGAACACAAAGGCACTAGCATGTCACGTTGCGCCTCATAAGTGACGCAAAAGTTCTCCATGTGTCCTCCAAGACAAATAAGACATTTGACTATTTCTGCTTAGGTCGGTAAGTGCCTGATTTCCCTATGCAAATATATGCTGTGCAAGTCTCCACATAAGTGCTCTACACTACACTTGAACTTTATTACTATATCTCAACTTAGAGCTCCAGTATAGCACAAGCTTCAGCAGCAGGCTGAAAGAAACCGGATTAGCACCAGGTTTGTTTGTGTAATCTATCATACGCGTTGTGAAAGCGGGCGCTGGATGATTGATTAGCAGCGTGCTAATATCTTGCGTGGCGGATGGCTGGGCCAGTGCACTTTCGGCTATGCATTATTGCTCTTGAGATTGCTATCTTTTGCTGTTAAAACGAGCATTCACTCAGATAATGGCCCTCCATTGCACAGATGAATAAGTGTGACTCAGTCCAATCTAAATAGCAATATTACCTTCATCAACCAAAAATGGCAAACAAAATGGAGGGTTTCACAAAGCCAGGCTCAGAAATTGCTCACGCTATATGTTTGATGAGCCCACTTAGTTATTAGGAGGAGATGATTACGAGCTGCCGTCATATTAAACAGGACATTCACGTCATATTTGTGATAAACTTTTTCTTTTATCTTTTAATATTAGGCAGCCATGCGAATACGTCACACTGAGATTTAAGATCTAATCTTTATTCTACCAAAGATTACTCATGGGTTTCTCGGAAGGATGAATTAATCTAGCAAACACACCAGCTGCTGGCCATCACTGTATATTAATACACAGCTATATATATATATATATA
>JAFFST010049660.1:77111-88492 GCA_022414735.1 Noturus placidus
AGTTTTAAATATCCAATAAATTTCGTTCCACTTCATGATTGTGTCCCACAGGTTGTTGATTCTTCACAAAAAATTACAGTTTTATATCTTTATGTTTGAGGCCTGAAACGTGGCAAAAGGTCGAACAGTTCAAGGGGGTCGAATACTTTCGCAAGGCACTGTGTGTATATATATATATATAAATATATATGTGTGTGTGTGTGTGTGTGTGTGTGTGTGTCAGCGTGCCAGAGTGTCTTTGCCTGCATTGTCCCAAAAATGTCATTGAGTGTCATTCAAACACACCTTTAAAGCGGCACTTGTAAAGCTTTCCTGACCACCGTGTCTGTCGAATGTAAAGTACATCCTTGTCTTCGACCAGAGGAATAAAAAAAAAGTGATAGAATTGGCAGTTCTTTCATTTCATTGTGGATCACATCCAAAGCCTGCCTAAGCACAGCTCAATCACAGCCATGCTTCAATAGCAAACCAGAGCACTGAGTCATGGTCATCTCGATCATTGTAGAGTGGCTGGAAAATAAACAGACCTTCTCAAGACTGTTAGCAGACTAAAACAGAATTTTGGCAATGAAGCATGTCTTACTAACTGTTCGAACTTTGCGCTATTTAAGTACTAAAACATGCTGGGGTGTCCTGTTCTAGAAAAATAATCAACAGTGGAGTGGTGTGATGAAGTAGATTTACTGTTACCACCTCAATGTTGATTATTATTTTTTAAATTAATTACACAACCACATGTTGTACATTCTACCCATTCACCGTTACATTTAATGTTGAATGACAAGTTAGTTTCTATTATCACTAATAATAGTTATAACTATAATTATAGTTCTACTGATTGTAATTAGGAGATCTATAGTAATAGGTTAAAGAGACAAAAAAAAAAAAGAATGCAGCTCGTAATGTTATAATGACACTTCAAAGCCCTGTCCTGAAAATATTACCATGTTGGACAACTTTACCTCTGACTGTTACAAAGCACCGACACTGGAGACTCCTTCCAAAAATGGTAAATAAATGTCTCCTGACAAAATTTCACTACATCAACAATTACACACTGTTTTTAATCCACTTATATAGAACGTCTGACATACAAGTTGTTACAACAGAAAAAATAATGTAGTCGAATGAGCTCATTAATGCAAACCTTTCTGCCAGAACTACTGTCAGAGCTGCTGTTACAGAAAATTAATCAACCCTTAATGACCAATCCTGAATCAAGCCTTCAGCAGTGCTGTGGTATAAGAGTGTATTATTCCCTACTCCAGTACAAAAACCCCTGCAAGTAAAGCAGACTGCAACCTAATGTGTGTGTGCGTGTGTGTGTGCGCACGCACCTTTATAAAGAGTGTATACTTGTGTAGGTGACGCATATATTTTCCCATTAACCTTCAGGCATGACTGTGTGAGTGCCTGTCTAAGTGTGTGTATGCATGTGTGACAGACTTTCAATGTTTGTATGTATACATGTGGCCATTTGTGTTCACCTACGCGTGTCCATGCGTGTCTGCTTGAGAGTCTGTGTGTGTGTGTGTGTGTGTGTGTGTGTGTGTGTGTGTGTGGAACGCCCCTGAAGGAATGCTAAAGGATGTTCTGGGAGAAAGACTCTGTACTTGAGAGCCGTCACAAACATCCTCTCAACAAAGCAGCCATTGTGGCGTGACCTGCTAGGCCAGTGTAGATTCTCTGTCAAGTGCACAAAAAGGCACTGGCTCTCGTAAGTGTTAAATGGAGCACCCGCTGTTGGTTCACGGAACGAGCCGACGCTTCCTCACTACTTTCCATTGCCATCTACCGACAGTCCAAAAGCCATCCTTCCCCTCCAATTACATTACTGCAATTCACCTCAGAAAAGTACGACTGCAAATATGAACTGAAATGATTAAGATAACTGTTTTAAATGAATCAGAAAAGATTAAGCACATAAATACTGTGAGGTAGGGTGTTAGATCATAAGGCTGGTAGTAATAAGATTTGCGATTGATGTTTCGGTGTACTTTAATGCAGCAGGTTTATGAGAGAAATAGATACAAGGGTACTTGTATTAAACTATTAAATATTTTTTTAACCTCAGTACAAACTGGCATACTGGTGGTATGAACTAGAGGGGAAGCAGTGCCTCAAGGCACCAAAAAAGCTGCAGTCCTGTACTCTTCCCTGCTTAAATGGAATTTATGTTGGTTTAGTACCAATCACCAAAATCTAATTTGCAACATGTCACTGGCTGAAATCTAATTTCAAGAAGACTGCGTTTCAGGAGTCTGTGAAAAACAGCCCCATCACCTGCTCAGGGCGGGGCAGAACAGACTTCCTTCTCATCAACCCATCAAGTTCATTTTCTCTGAAGAACAGAAATAGTGGCCTGCTGCCTGTCTGCTGCTTCAGCGTGACATGACAGCAGAGAAAGACTGATAGGAGGTAAGGGCAAGATGGAGGCAATGATGGAGAATTAGTTAGAGAGGAACATAAAGAGAAAAAGAAATAAGTCTTGTCCCATGACAGCAAGGCAGTGGAATCTTCTTCAGAAGAAAAGACGTGCGTTAGATCTTAAGTGCGGAACCATCTGCCTCCGTTTTTCAAAGTGACTGTCACTGAACCTGCTGCCTCAAACGGAGTGTGTTGCTACTATAAAGAGAGCTTTTGGGTATGATATACACCACTCTAGATATGATGTAATCCACCTAACACTACACACTACACACACATTTCAGTGCTAAAAGTCATCTGATATTCCTCCACTTATCATTACTATTATCTCCAATAGGAATAAGTTGCATACAGTTACTTGGTCGGTTTTAGGATTATCAGTATTTACTCATCTTAACCCTCTGTGGTAGTTCAGAAGTATATGATTAGATTTCTTTTCTGGATGGTTTTCAACTACAGCCGTGGCGTCTGGCTAAGACACAGACGCAGGCTGATAAAAATGATAGTCGTATCTCATCAGAGGCTCCAGCAGTATGTCCCCGGTCCCTGAGTGCCTTGTTTAGCGCTTCCTTCTGCAATCCATTTTCCGAGCAATGCTCTGGGCTTTCTACTGAAGCAAAGGGTTAACTATGTGTTCATCTGCCTTGCTAGATGGCCAAAAGTTGAGTGTAATGTGATCAGTAATGAATTTTGTGTTACATTAGGCTGTATAAATGGATGGACAAGCGCAGACTACAAGTGTCCGGGAGTCGGCCTTAATCTAATGATGCAAAAATAGAGACAGAACCAATTACGAGGAGGGCCAACTCGGTGCTGCTGCAGGGACTGCAAATGAATAGGTACAAATCAAATTAGTGCCTAATAGACGCGCTACGAGAGAGGACCAGTCGATGCTAAGTGCATTAGGGCCTTGTGACCTTGCTGCTCCAAGCAGCGTCGTGCAGGATTCAACCTCCATCTTCCTTCAGAAATCAAAGGGACTCTTGTTCGGTGAGGGGGAGGACCACAGAACTGCAGCATCTTAAACGAGTTAAACATTTGGATTGCCCAGAATGGCAATTTCTCCCTCTTTTTGCTCCCTTTCTCACTGAAGACAACCTAATTCATTATTACAATATGTGCAATTTCCAAGTTGATCTTCATAAGAAATCACTTTAATATGCCAGGACCATGTCTTTTAGAGGAATTTCACATTTTTCTAAACTTGAAAAAACAGTAAGAGAATCATACAAACTGTGCATTGTCTCGGTACACAAAACAAAATAGGCTAACTAGCTAAAAACCAATAGAGCTAACTGAAGTGATGACTAATTGTGCGAGTAGACTAATAGAGATGACACCGGATGAGGTTTTAAACAAATTGCAATGGATTGAAAACTGGAACTAAGCCTTCAGTCCTGTCACAATGAGTTAGATGAGCATGCCACATTTCTTTGAAATGCTACAAAAGCACTGATGCGTTCACTTTTAATATGGATCTAAAATACATAAACATGAATGTTTGAAAGACAATATACAAAGATGTACAAATGATGTTATGGTTATGAAGCTGTCAGTATGTATGCAAATAGAAGAACAGTCATGACTTTGTAATTCACCTGTTCCAGAGCCTACAATGTCTCTGCTGGGTGACTCAGACATAGCTTCCGCAAGCCTCTCTCTCAAGCCCTCGTCTGTGGCTTCCACAGAGGACATGTGACGCAAGCCAAAACTCTCGGGCCAGCTGCCACACACCTCCAGCAGGGTCACACTGTGGTCAAATGTGCCTGAGAGAGAGATAGATAGATAGAGAGAGAGAGAGACATTGAACATATGAGCTTAAATATGAATATATTATTAAACTGTGTTTTAAACCCTTGTAGTCAGCATCCAAAATCTCTGTGACATTTTACAATGGGCAGCAGAGAGAAAATAGCTGGCCCCTATCTGGACTGTAGAGTGCACACATGCTTGGGGAAAATAATTAGTAAAATGACATTTAAAATAAAAATACATAACAAGTACATACATGTACTTAACTTCATCTCCAAATATATTTTTTAAGTCTACAACTTCAAGGTATTTAAATTATGTAATAAGCCCTTCTCACTTGTACATCATATCCTATATTGGCCGTGTCTCCATAATTATAGCAGTAGAACATACAATTATTTTATTTTATTTTATTGTAGAGTCAAGAAGAGGGGTTTTGAGAAGAGTGAACATGTTAGTCCACCACAGTGAGTCATGTAAGGATCAAGAATCAACTCAGCCTTATGACATAGATAAAAATTAGAGATAATAGTAGCATTAAATCTTAAAAACATAATTCTGAGTGGATTTATACTGGTTGATTTGACCAAATAATGATACTGTGGTTAATTGTATTGCAAAACATTTGCACCTAAAAAAACAATTACTCACTGATCCATGCATTAAACATTAAAATGAAAACTTTTATTATATACCTGTCTTCTTAACAGTATGTGATCATTTATGGGAATTTAGACTTTTTATAAGTACTATGGAGTTAAAAAATATATAATGCATGCTAGATGATCAAAAAGTTAATGCACATTGTTGCCTACACAACACCACAAGAAGACAATCATTTATTATGATTTTGATGCTAGTTCTTTGGTTGAGTATGTTACAACTCAACTAGAGTAATGCAAAGGATGAGTTAAGAGAAATAAATCAGCATTCAAGAGTCTCCTATAATGGTGTATTTAAGAAGTGTGAGACAGTGGTGTTTCTGGGGTGTCTCTGCACACACGCTTATGCGCTTTGTGAAGTACAGCTGGGTTATCAGAGACGCTCAAAGAGAGGCCTTTTGATCTTTGCGCCAGTGGCTATCTGCAATGGCCTGTGTTCTCCTGTACAGTCTCAGCCACACTCCAGGCCTCTGACAGGCCATAATGACAAGTGAGAGAGAAGCGCGGCCGACCAGCAGCCCATTTCTGATAGGGGCGCAGGGGCCTACCGCTATCTGCTGTAAAACACCACGCCGACCAGACACACACTGCAGATAACCACTTCATAAAAAGCTGATTGTCCCGTGTCTGACTCCTCAAAAAAGTGTACACTCCAACGGAACCAGCTTCAAAGCCACAGTGCAGGACCATGACCACACAAATAGATCTGTGTGGCATAAGAACGTTGCATCACACATCTGAAGTTAGAATTGAATTTCCTTCGCCGCAGGGTTGGACTTGTAATTTTGGCGTAAAACCTAGCAAAGATTGGAGTATCCACATGGAGTGTATAGTACATATGTGTATATCTGAACATTTGTGAGGCTTAGCTGGGATTTAATCTGAGTGTGTGTGTTTACAAAAAACAGGCCAGCAGTTGTGCACGCATGAATCAAAGCTAAGCTGGAGAGAGACAGAGGCAGGCACTATTACAGAGAATTCCCTGTACTCCTACTGATCTATCCTTAAAGTACGGATTTCAGTCATTTGAGTAAAAAAAAAAAAAAAAAACTTAACGTGCAACATAGTAAGTCATACAAAGAAATAAAAATGGGAGGCAAAAATTAAAGGATCAGAGTGACTGACAACTGAGAGAGCTCTGTCTCTCTCAATCTTAGTGCTATAGTGGGGCAGTCGGGCAGCAGAATGACATCGGCAGAAGGGAAGAGCAGGTCAGGAGTTCATGCCGTCCACCAAGGGAGAGCTCTTCATCAGACTGGCTGACAACCTGCCACAGTCTGCATTCCTCATTCTTCACACACCTCAGCTTGAGACCTTGCCCAATTAAATAATAAACGCCTGCCAGAGGATGAGCAGTACATTGAGAAATCAGTGTCCAGAGCAGCACCACTTGGCCCATACCTTCTGCCCAGATGTGCCCATTGAATATTTTGTTTGATTTTGCAGCTCTTGGAAATCTCATTTGAACTATCGAGCAATGAGGAGATGATGTTCACATGAAACAAACAACAAAAAAAGTGTTTTTCATTACGCTAGAATCCGTGTGGATTTGTCCTCTCCCAGCTGCTGGAGAATGTAGGTCTGTTTATCTTACACTGCTGTGATTTGAGGATTTAATGAAGCGTGTGTTCACCTTTACAACCAAGCCTCGTGTCAGATGAGCCAGCTTTCCACACGAACGTCAGACAACGGGACGCACGTGAACTGGTCGCTGGGCTACCAGAGCATGAAATAACAACCCAAACTCCTAAATGAGCGGCCGGATCACATGAGGTGAGATTAATTCAATTAAGTTTTATTATGGGGTCATAAATGAATTCAGGTAAATGAGTATTTATGACTGGAAAAGCACATTTCAGGTCTGTTAATGACGGTCACCTGCATTTGAAAAACAACTAGTAGGCTCGTGGAAAATCCAGTGTGTAAATCAGAAACTGACAGCAAGGGTGAAAAAAACAACCAAACATAAAAAGTAAACACTACTCCAGTCTAGTAAAGCTGTATCACACTATGCATGCTAACGTCAGAATTGAGAACGCCCAGCTTTCAAAAATGAAATTAGCATAAAAAGTGGTAAAATTGTGCAGTCATTACAGTCAGTGGTTTAAATGGTGTTCGATAACAGAGGACATAGACAGGACTTATCAACTTTCAGTAGATCTGCTGGAGTGTGCGTCCTCTTTAAAGTGTCCCCACTAGCTAACTCACCAGATAAGCAAAACATTGGGCACTTTTCCTGGCTTTACTTCTGTAACCTTTGGCTTTCTTGTCTATGGCCTCCCTTTATAGTCTTTCACATACAGGTTATTCTAAAGTGCTACTCATCTCTCTCTCTCTCTCTCTCTCTCTCTCTCTCTCTCTCTCTCTCTCTCTCACACACACCATCAAGCACTCTTGAGACACCAGACTGGCAGCACCACAGGCATCACTGCAGAAGCAATATAGACCCTGAAAATTACCAGAAGCGTTTAGCAGCGTTGTGCAAGTGTTAATGTATGTGTAAGCTCTAAGGATTAACAGCATGATACACAGCTTTCAGGAAGTCTTTTTCTCAGAGACACGAGTCTCCATCCTTTCATTACACTACACATCGGCTTTTAAATCATTTAACTCCTCACTACTCTCTTTTCTCTCACCCTCTTTAGCACCAAGAGTGTTAGTAATCCCATCAATAACCATGCTGTGCTTTTACTCATATGAGCCCACACAGACAATGCTTTCCCAGTCCTACACTCTTTTCTCGCAATTAGACTTAAACCTTTAATAGCATAGAGTTCAGTGTAGGTCTGAAGCTGTGTGTGTGGCACCTATACACCCTGATCCCATTCAGACCTAAGTTGGGTGTGAGAACTTGCATCTCTTAAAATGGGTAGATCAAAGCTAAGCTAAGCTAAATCCCGCTTCATACCACTTCAGGTGATAAAGCCTTGTCATTTCACATTGAAAAAAGGTGTGCAAATAAGAATAGGAGCCAGTCTTGTCATGTCACACTGTTCTGTTTCAGCTCCTAAACTTTGCATGGATTAAGCAAGCCATGGGATTTTTGATTTAGAGACTACATGTCTGCATTCCACAGGCTAGCTGTGAAAGATCTAAAACATATTCAGGCCTCTGAGAAAGAGACAACACAGAAGCATGACTCACTGTGAGAGATGGGGAATCAGTCAACCTACAACTGAGGCAGTACAACATGGGTGTGAGCTACGAGAGACAACGTTATATAATCAGTATCAGTGCTCTAACTTGGAATCGGAAACAGACGGACTTGGACAGAAGATCATTACATTATACACTAAATATAACTACAAACACCTAAACAGCCCATACTGGAAGTAAGTAGTCAATAATGTATATGTATAATAATAATATTCCTTTCTCAAGTATAGTTGACTTATATAGGTATGTTAATAAGCTGTAACTCACAGTGAAGTACAACCCCAATTCCAAAAAAGTTGGGACAGTATGCAAAAAACAAAAAAGGCATTTGAAAATTCAATTCACATTTTATTATATTGAAAACACAATATTACCACATTATTTGATGCTTTACTTTGTGAATTTATTTTATTTTTGAAAATACACACTAATATCAAATCTGATGACTGCAACACACTCTAAAAAAGTTGGGACAGTCAACTGTTTACCACTTAATAACACTTATTAAACGGTTGGTTAAGTTTAGCAAGTGGAATCCATTCATCCATTATGCATTTGGTAAATGGCAGACTTATATAACGCTTTTATCCAAAGCTGTGTCTCATTCACACACAAATGTGCATGAGCAGTACATTACATGCAAGGTGGTAGCTTGCCATCGGGGGCAACTTAGGGTTCAGTGTTTTGAGCAGTACACCACATGCAAGGTGGTAGCTTGCCATCGGGGGCAACTTAGGGTTCAGTGTTTTGCCCAAGGACATTTCGGCATGTGAAGTCATCCGGGCCGGGATTCGAACCGCCAACCCTACGTTTAGTGGACAACCCGCTCTACCAACTGAGCCACAGCCGCCTTTCTTCAGCTACACAACTGTACGGGGCCTTCACTGCCTTATTTTGCGCTTCATAATGTGCCACACTTTCTCAATCGGAGACAGGTCAGGACTGCAGGCAGGTTATGCTAACACCCGCACTCACTGCTTACGCAACCATGCGCTTGTAATCCGGGCAGAATGTGGTTTGGCGTTGTCCTGCTCTGGATGGCAGCATATGTTGCACCAAAATGTGTACATATCTTTCTGCATTAATGATGCCCTCACAGATGTGTAAATTACCCATGCCATGGGCACAGACACACCCCCATACCATGACAGATGCTGGCTTTTGGACCTGACGCTGATAACAGCTTGGATGGTCCTTTTCCTCTTTGACCCGGAGAACACAATGGCTGTTTTGTCCAAAAACTATTTGAAATGTTGATTTATCTAATCACAAAACACAATTCCACTATGCTACTATCCATCTCAGATGAGACCGAGCCCAGAGAAGTCGGCAGCGCTTCTGGACAGTGTTGGTGTAAGGCTTCTGCTTTGTTTAGTAAAGCCTTAACTTGCTTCTGTGGATGCAGCGGCGAATGGTGTTTGACTGACTTACAAGGTTTACCAAAGTATTCCCAAACCCATGTCAGGATATCCATTAAAGACTCATGCTGGTTTTTCAGACAGTGACGTCTGAGGAATCGGAGAGATCACTCGCAATCAGAAGTGGTTTTCCGCCTTGCCCTTTATGCATCAAGATTTGACCGGATGCCTTAAATCGTTTAATTATATTGTGTACTGTAGAAGATCAAATACCCAAAATCCTACCAATCTGTCATTGAGTAATGCTATTCTCATGAGTCTCGACCCATCCTTGTTCTTGAAGGACTAGGCCTTTATTGGTGGCTCCTTATGTACTATGATTAGAGGGTTGCCTCACCTGTTTCACATTACCTTCTTATTTCAACTGGTCACTTAGTCCTAACTTGCCCCTATCCCAACTATTTTGGAATGTGTTGTATGCGTCAATTTCAAGCCGATTATGTAAAACATCAAGCACCTTGTCTTTATACGTTTTTGTTTAAATACAAGTCAAAGTACATTTACAAATCACTCCTAGCATTTTCCATACCGTCACAAATTTTTCAGAATTGGGGTTTTACAATGATGCTTAAATAAGCATTCACATTCCTGTTATAAGCAAGTGGAGCACACTAGTAGTTGACTTTGAATTTGCATTAGAGTAAGGTATTAGAGAACGTCCAATGTCCATACGATCATAGCCATAAGCACATAAAAAGAAAAACAAACTTATCATAGCGGAGCACTTTAAAATACACACAGAAGCTGATTGAGTGTAGTTGAGTAAAAATTTAATTCAGCACTATGGATGATGATCAAAGCAATGTGGGTCATGATTACTAGGGGTATCATTTCTGCGGGCCTGAGTCTTTGAGTCTCAAAACACGTGCCTCTGTATTAATTCCCAATTAGAGCTCAGGAGGATGAGAGAAGACCATCTCCCAGCACCATGTTGCATCAACCGCTGATAAATGCAAGGGGAAAACAAATTGTAGAACAGCTCTACAATGTGGAGAATATTCTGTGGAATGCAAAAGATCATATTATACCACAGCACTGATGAACACTCGATTCTGAAGTGCCCAGCAGGTGTTGATTATTTTTCTATAGTAATACTAATGTGCTCATTGTAATACTTCATAATTTCTATAATAGCAACTTACATACAGATTTGTATGGCAGATGCTCCAGATAAACAAATATAAACAATGTGTAATCACTGATATGTTTATTTAGCACATTTGGAATGAGTCTCTAGTGTCAGTGTGTTGCACCAGTCAGAAGTAGAGCTGTAAAGTTGAAGTTTTCCAACACTGAAAAAGTCTTTAGTATGGACGGATGGACGAGCTGCATTTATTTGTCTTGTTAATTTTGAGAGAGAGAGAGAGAGAGAGAGAGAGAGAGAGAGAGAAATTCTGATGAGAGAACAATGGTTTATAGCTATTATAAAGTAAGTGATGACAGAAACTAACTTGTTGCTTTGAAGTAAATGATGTAGTTTTTTTTAAATTATAAAAATATTATAATTGTTGAAAACTGCCATGGTATAACAGGAAAAATATACCTCAGGCCATATCATGTCAACCCTTTATTATTTTCCTATAACAGCATGGGCGGTTGTTATTTTATTCCATGTCATTTGTGACAGTATTACTCTTTAAGTAAGCCTTTAGTTAGTTGTTGAGAGTTGAGATTGCTTTAGGGTGGGGTCTGACAGCATTAATAATAAAGACAGTCTTGGCCTCAGAAATGATTAAAGGGGAAAGTTATGCTTGACACAGAGCAGATGCTGTCGGATGTTGTTACTGACAAACCGAGTGGCTGAGTGCTTTGACAGCTCTGGTGAGAAGCATGTACAGTGCCTTGCGAAAGTATTCGGCCCCCTTGAACTGTTCGACCTTTTGCCACATTTCAGGCCTCAAACATAAAGATATAAAACTGTAATTTCTTGTGAAGAATCAACAACAGGTGGGACACAATCATGAAG